>JAJGRW010000227.1:3293710-3498069 GCA_025461045.1 Carex parvula | reverse complement strand
CTCTCCTCGCCTCCGCCTCCCTCTCCACCTCCGCCCTCCCACCTCCCACCTCCGCCGCCTCCCTCCCCACTCCACCTCCGGGTTAGATCCATCACTGTCGACCGCCGGATCAGATACATCGTGTCTATGTTCCTCTTCTCATGCAGTAGAGTAGTTTTTGCAAAGAACAAAGCTTCATTAATGTTGAATTAGGCCAGTGTGTACTAAGTAAGAAATGACAGAAAACAAATTTTGAAAAAATTAGAGGTGTATGAATGAATACTTGATGTTTTAGAGATGAATACTTCAACGTGTATGGATGAATACTTGATATCTTAGGTATAAATACTTTAACGTATATGTATGAATACTTGATATCTTATGGATGAAATTATTCGGCTGCTCTTGTAAAATTGAGGTATGCAAATATGTTTGTAAATCTTGGTACATTAACTATTTACACTTACACGACGATAAGAATACTTGCTCGATGAGAGATGAATACTTTTGACGAGGTATGAATACTTGTGCAATGGACAACTCGAAAGTATGTCATCATGGATCTCATTTGAAAGAGAAAATTGTGTAGAAGACGTTCGTGATTTTAGATTTACAAAACTCATCACAGATCGTCAGAAATATTGGTTAGATTGAACGGAGAAAAAAAACCATATCTAAAAACGTGTAAAAGATGAGTGAGTGATGTGTCCAAATATGCTTCTATTGCAAAGATGAGTACATTCATATAGATGGATGAATACTAGTTGTGTTACATGAGAACACTTTTTCGCAAATTTCTAAAATGCGCTGACGGTTATGCGGTCCCCCACTTAATTAATGCGCTGACGGTTAGCGGTCCCCCACATATGTTGTTTGTGGTCCCCTACTTTCTTAATACGCTGAATGTTGTAATGTATCCAAATATGCTTCTATTGCAAATGTGAAATCACATAGATGGATGAATACTAGTTGTGTTACAGATGAATACTTTTCTGCAGATTCCCAAAATGTGCTGACGTTATGCGGTCCCCCCACTTAATTAATGCAACTGACGGGTGTTGAAACGGGGGATGGTTGACGGGGGATAGCTAGGCTCTCCCTTTTAATTGACATGCAACAAAGATTCGCTATATATAATTAAGATGTAAAACAGAATTTGCTAAAAAAAAAGAGGAAACAAAGAAGTGGAAATCTTGAAGTTCTGTCAAATTATCAAATTTAGATGGGAAATTTCAAAGGGAATTTATTTCTGTCAAATACAATGTTTATTATTTTGAACGAAACTGGTCATTTTATTTAAATCCCCATATCAGCAAAAAAAACAATTTTTTTTCCGCATAGCATGATAAGTTCCGCCAAATATAGCTGATGTGTATTTTTTTTTTTTAAATGCATAGTAAGCCTAGTCAATTAAAAAAACTGCAAAATGTACTGTTACTCATGGTTCTGAAACTCGGAATCGGAATCGGAATCGGGTTCTTGACCATGGAATCAGAATCGGATGAATCGGCCGGAATCGGAAGAATCGGATCGGTAACTGGGTTTTTTTGGCAGAAAGTTGTTTTGTAGCCAAAAAGTAGGAAAAAATAGAAAAAAATAGTAAAAATAATTTGTAAAAAAACTATGTTATGACAAAATATTACACTCAAATAATTCACTAATTATATAATATAATATAAGCATTATAAATATAACATATTTTTTGTTGCCGAAAACTATACCGTGCTGGCTGGATCATCTCATCGTCCTATGTATTAAAATACAAATAGGGATATTGTTGTACAATTTTGTAACAAAATGAAATAAAATGTGAGTATAATTTTGAATCTAAACCATAATATTCAATATTAATGCAACAACAAATTAAAAATAAAACATAAATAGAACATAATATTCAATATTAATACCAGTAAGGCTAGAACATATCACTAGATTATATAATTTTCTACAACAAATTTCTCCACCTTGTTTCGATTTAGAATGTTATTATTTTTTTTTGACATTAGAATGTTAATTCTCTTATGAATTTATCTGATGAATTTATTGACGAGAATTAGATAATTTCTTTTTTATGAAAATCTCGCACTTGTATTAATTGAACATAAGATATATGCTTTAGATTACATTTTAATACTAGAATTTAAAGCCGTAAATCCCATCCCTTCATCTACAGCCTAATTAAATGCCTCTTGAGTTCCGCCCCTTTTTTTTGGTAAATACTGAACAGATCAGGGTTCTAAGTGAAACTTTCCTTCTCTTCTCTTGTCTGACAAGTGACAACTCTCCTCCACCTCACCAGTATCCGCGAAAATGGTTAGAAATCACTCGTACGGGGCTGCTCTTCTACACGTCTCCCTTCGCTTCACCTATTGCATTGTTCTTCAATCAGAAATACCTCCTTGCTCAGCCTTTCTTCAAGCCTCCATACGGTCAAGTCACCCTACGACATCAAAGCCAGCTGAGACTCGGTTGAGGTTAGTGGAAATCTGTCATTTTTTCTTTCAATCGGCTCAAATCGGAGTAAAACTCGGTTGACTCGGTGTAACTCGGCTTGAGTCGGCCGGAAAATCGGAAAACTTGGCCGATTCCGTCACTGTTCATCCGATTTTTCAGAGAAAATCGCTAGACCCGAGAATCGGGTAAAACTCGGCCCGTCCCGTCCGATTCCGAGTTGAATCGGCCGAGTTAACTCGGAATCGGCCGATTTTTGAACCATGCTGTTACTATCAACCTTGTGTGCATATTGGGCCTTTTAATAAAGCGGCATCTAATACCAACGCTCTTTATATAAAGAGGAATAATCCATCCATGTGCTCGTTTCAGTTTTTCACTTGGTGCCAGAAAACTAGGAATATTATTTTCTTTGTAAGGCTAGCATATTTTAGTCAGTTACTTTAATTCTGTTTCAGAATTCTAAGTCCTTAAAGTATATGTTTTAAAAATTTTATTTGACAAACTTATCTTATACGTAACTAAGCCTGAATTTAAACTTTTTAAATTTAAAATACTTTTAAATAAGTATTTGAAATTCATACTTTCTAAATGAGTATTTCAAATTTATAAAATGTTTAAATTAGGTTGGTGGTAAGTATTTTAAATTTATAAAAAGTTTAAATTCAGACTAACGCCACAAATTTATTATATACGTACCACAGTCTTATCTAATTTGGTCTCCTAGCCTTGATTTAACTCGTTAGTTCACTTCTATTTTCCTTTTTCCCAAAATGAAATAATTTTTTTAAAGCTCAATATCTCTCTGATTCGGCGAAAATATAGGAGCTGGCATATCCACATATACAACCACAACTGTCAGCAGAGAGGTTATATATCTAAAACAAATCTTAAAAATAAACATAATATTAATTTATCAAATGAATTATATTATTTTGTTAATTTTTACCATAGAATATTGAAACTCTCAATTCGTGCTCTAACAATACTCTAGATGGTGCAGCAATAATTTGAGTAGCGCAGTTGTATATATAATCTAATGGCATCAAATCGATCATATTTATTAAATATATCAATTAGATTGTATAGCTGTATAGTACTACAGACCCCAATATGTAAACTGAGTGTATATTTAATTTTGATTCCCTTCAAGGAAACCCACACAACCATGCATTATTACAATATCCTCCAAACTCCAAGCATAGGATACTTCACAATATGTACGAAAATCATTATGACGAACGAAAGTTAATGAATTAGAAAACAAAATATAGGATTGTTTGTTCTAATTTAATTCCCTCCAATAAAAAGACAAAAATTATGTTAAAATTCAAAAGAGGAAGATAACTAATTACTATATATTTTTTTGTTGCTCTCATAATACTCTATTACATAACATTACTATATAACTATTTTATAGCCATTAAAATCAGATAACAGCTCTAGAGTTTCATGAAATTCGTCCATAAAGAAAAGAAATAGAAAGACTATTTTAACTCATGCATGCATGCTCGCTCCATCAATCTGCTTCACGAGTATCACGAATCAGACTCTTGAGGCCACTGTAGAATTTGATAAGTGCAGTTTAAGTCCTTAACAAATAATCAACAACAGTAAGCTCAAATTACTTTAATTTTTTACAGCCATTGACCTTAACTCTAGAGAGACAACCATTGGCTCTATACAGGTTTTGCTTATAGCTCCAAATATATCTCATTTTATTTGTTGGACTAACTTTCGATAGTGTGATCTGAGCTTGGGAGTGCGATTTCGGGTGTGAAGTTGTTATGTATTTTTAGTTGTCTTTAATAAATTATGTAATATTTTGTTTTCGCTTGTTTTTTTTATTAAGAATCCATAAGATCACCTATTTACTATTGAATGTTTATATTACACTAGTGAATTATTTGAATGAGGGTAATATTTTTTCTTAACATAATTTTTTGAGACAAATTACTTTTACAATTTTTTCCTATTTTTAGAGCACAAAACAAGCATTTTTCGAACAAAAACCTACTATTCATTCCTATTCGGCCAATTCCTACTAATTCACCCTATCCCAATTTCACAGTTAACTTACTGTTCTGCTTCCGATTCTGATTTTGAGAGCCATGATTGAAAACCAATTAAAATATATGAAAAAAGGTAAATTAAGTTAAGAAGTTTCGTAGTAGTTTGTGAAAAGTAATACTAGTACCTGGACATAAACTCCAATGACGTCGAGGTACGCCCTAGAGCGTCCATGGAAAAATTTTACTGTCAAAAGCAGAGAGTTCGATAGGAGTCCCTTCTTCCTTGCCGTATGGTCCGTAACTTTTCAAATTGGTTATTAGTTGTAGTGACCTCACAGTAAATATGTCACCAAAGTAACCAAACATAATCTCTCCCAGACGTAATGTACTCATTTGTTTAAGATCGATCTACAGAAGAACAAAGAAAACATTATGCAAATAACAGTTTGTTTGTAGCTTTTTAAATTTTACAAAATGTTTGTTTGCTCTTTTGTATGTATCTGCAATACTAAAAAAAACTGAAAAAAAAGTAATCTAAAAATTGTAAAATTGCCCGGGGAAAGTTGATGTTTGGTGCAAGAATCTGGTACGTCAATCAGCGCTCATGTTCCTCCTCCTCAGAGTGGTGTGCTTTCAGTAGTGATATGAGAAGTAAATTTATAACACACAGAAAGAGCGTCAATAGTATCACCATGGCGAATACTTACTTTATCAATTGGAGAAACTGAAAACGTCGGGTTCATAACTCTTGTTGAACCCCCACTGCCACCGCAAAGCACAACTTACTTATAAAAGCCTTAGCAATGCAAAATTATGTTATAATATCAATTTCTGCCAAACCTACATATATATAATTTACAGAAAAGGCCAGGAGGACAACAAAGAGTAATTAGAAAAAAAAGTTTCAGGGTAGTTTTGACCTGGGCATAAACTCCAACAAAGAAAACATAATTAATTTCGACACATGCAAAGAAGCCAATAATTTGACCGAGTAGAGAAGTGTGTTCAAAGAATTCCCCTTCTTCCTTGTTGTATGGTCCATAAACGTCCAATTGGTTTCCAATACCAGTAGTGACTTCAATTACTAGTCCCGGTAGCCTTTTATAGACTTAATGTACTCGTTTGTTTCAAGATTTATCTACAAATTAAACCATAAAACAAGTGAGAAAACTTTATGCATGCACATAATTATTTGTTAGTAGCCTCTACTGTTAATAGGTAAGTTATGAATGATTAAAATATCAATGCATCCCATCATGAACTTAATCCTACTATATTGCGTAGCTGACTTTTCAGTATCTTGATATTTTGTAAAATTAAAATGCTGATCAGAACTAACAGTTTTGTTCCTCTTTACAAAAATAATTATAATTGATAAGAAAGGAGTAAAATATTCGTACCTCATCCAACATTCCTTCATTTCTGTCTCAAAGGCCAGCGCATTGCGTGGTGCCATTACATTCAAAATACACATTAAGAGCATCAATCTTGTCACTATGGTACTGAAAACCAATTTGACATTTATGGACCTTACGGCACCGAAATAGGGGAATCTTTCGAATTTCCTGCTCTCGACGGTCAAATCATTGGCTTTCATACACACTGTACTGGAGATTGGCTTTCATGCACACCGAAGTAGGAGAGAATGTTTATTTTGAGCTTTGTTTCTGTGGATTGCCTCTAGAGCCACAACACATATGGGGGATGGTTCACTTTTCATATTAAACCCTAACAAACTTTATATTTGCATGCAGTGGAAGGTTGATTGCAGAAGTTAGTAACCTTACAAACTTTAATTAGATTAGGAGCTTTGTTCGGCTTTTTTTTTATGATTATTATATATGTTTTATTGGGTTCTTTGTCCCCTTATATTCGTAGCGTGGGCCCCACCACGTGCACTGATCAGCGCACTGATCAAGCTTTTATGCTGAAAGATGCTTCAAATTGATTATCTTTTTTTCCCTTTTATTTTTTGAGAAACTTCGCAGTTGCTTCCAATTGTTGCATTTCAAAACCAAATCCGTCTTAAACGGATACGAATATGGGACGGATAATTTACAAATATGGATTTGAATACAGATACAAAACGAATAATTATCGGATAATTGAGTTATATAAACTTTAAGACATATATATATATATATATATATATATACTACTCAACAAAATTCAAATATTAAAATAATAAATAATTCAAGTTAGTTTATAATTTAACTAAATGCAGCAACATAATTTTAGTGATATAAGTATTTTTTGTGAACCACTCCGGATATGTTTTTTTTTTTTTTGTGTTAGTCCCCACAACGGTAGACTAAACATGAGCCAAGAGTATATAATTAAGTCTCCAATAAAGATCGGGTTGTGCTAGAATAGCTTCACAGTGTTGTAAAAAACGGCTGTTTAGACTGATTAATTTGCTGATTAGTCGTTGGCGGTGACCAAACTGTTATGGATTTTTCTGACTAATAGGTCGATTATTCCCACGAATAATCGCTTGGAGATACTCTGGCTGTCCGACAAGCACATCCTTGAAAAAATGGATTTGCGATTTGAGAAAATGGGAAGTTAGCGATATTGATAAAAAAAAATAACTTCTATATTATGATTAGCGATATGGAAACAACGCAAAATGAATTGTTAATTAAACTCCAAAGTTTGGAATTGTGATGATCATTCTATATTCAATGTATCTATATAGGTAGTGTGATTTATTTTTTATCACTTATTTCGATATTTGTGATAAATTTGAAGCACCTGAATTGTCCACCCCATGTGAAGGGAGGAGAGAGAGTAGCAATTGACTGGTACACGAATAGTACACCCAATGTGAAAAGAGGAGAGAGAGTAGCACTTGAATAGTACAACCCAACGTAAAGCACTTTGAAGAGGGGAACAGATTGGGTAATAAATCCGGATTTCCGGTCCGTTTATGCATAAGAAACCGAATCGGAATCCGATGCGCGCTTCTCCTCTTTTCACATGGCAAAGTATTAAAGTTCATGAACGTTTATCGCACGACACATGGATGCCTTCAAATCATACATAGAAATAGAATTAATAACAGGGGGAAGCATCAGCGACGAATAAGCAAATACTTGTATTGTTTATATCATTTTTTTTCCTGCTCTTTCCACTCGCTTCGATTTAACAAAAAGATTTTTTCTCTCTTCTTACTAAAACAAAAATATTGGTTCTCTTACTTACTTTTTTTTATGCTTTGCTCAAAGGTGCAGTCCATGAGACATTGAATTAGTGAAAAGTGGAAACAATATTCCACCAAAATTGGAAATCGGATATGTTCTTGTGTTGCACTGATTATTATGCATCCCTACATGCATTGTCTGCTCTTTAACTAGCACCTTTCTTTTTCCCTTTCAAATAAAGAAATACAATGTTAATTGACATGCAACAAAGATTCGCTATATATAATTAAGATGTAAACGGAATTTGCTAAAAAAAAAAGAGGAAACAAAAGAAGAGAAAATCTTGAAGTTATGTCAAATTATCAAATTTAGATGGAAAATTTGAAGGAAAATTATTTTTGTCAAATATTATGTTTATTATTTGGAACGAACCTGGTCATTTTATTTAAACCCCAATATCAGCAAAAAAAATCAATTTTTTTTCCGCATAGCATGATAAGTTTCGCCAAATGTAACTGATGTGTATTTTTTATATTTGCATAATAAGCCTAGTGAATTAAATGAACTACAAAATGTATAGTTACTATCAACCTTGTGTGCATATTGGGCCTTTTAATAAAGCGGCATCTAATACCAATGCTTCTCTATATAAAGAGGAATCCATCCATGTGCTCTTTTCAGTTTTTCACTTGGTGCCATAAAACTAGGAATATTATTTTCTGCGTAAGGCTAGAGCATATTTTATTTAGTTACTTTAATACACTGATTATTATATCTTTTTCCTACCAACACAGTGCGCCACCTTCCCGTTTCTCAATTTTTGTTTTAAAAAGAAATAAATAAATTGATTTCACTAGAACAAGCATCTATCGCGTTGGTCCTTCGTGCTCGAATTCTGCCAACTTGCAAACCAGGAATTCATTAACGTAAAAGATAAAAAGGGAAATTATATAAATTAAAGTACCAAATTTAAAATTGAGAGGGAGGGAGCGTGCGTGAGAGAAATTGCACCAGTTCAAAGAAAAGAACTAAAAAAAATGAGAGAGAGAGATATATATCTTGCTCAACAGGGGGAAGCATCAGCTTTTTTTTCCTACCCTTCCCACTGACATCAATTTAACAAAAAGATTCTTTCTCTCTTCTTACTAAAACAAAAATATTGTTTCTCTTACTTAACTTTATTTTATGCTTTGCTCAAAGGTGTGGCCCATGGGACATTGAATAAGTGGAAAGTGGAAACAATATTCCACCAAAATCGGAAATCGGATATGTTCTTGTGTTGCACTGATTATTATGCATTCCCTACATGCATTGTCCGCTCTTTAACTAGATTTGCTAAAAAAAATTAGGAAACAAAGAAGGGGGAATCTTGAAGTTCTGTCAAATTATCAAATTTAGATGGAAAATTTCAAAGGGAAATTATTTTTGTCAAATACAATGTTTATTATTTTGAACGAAACTGGTCATTTTATTTAAATCCCCATTATCAGCAAAAAAAAAAAAACAATTTTTTTTCCACATAGCTGATAAGTTCCGTCAAATATAGCTGATGTGTATTTTTTTTTTAATTGCATAGTAAGCCTAGTCAATTAAATAAACTGCAAAATGTACAGTTACTATCAACCTTGTGTGCATATTGGGCCTTTTAATAAAGCGGCATCTAATACCAACGCTTCTTTATATAAAGAGGAATCCATCCATGTGCTCGTTTCAGTTTTTCACTTGGTGCCATAAAACTAGGAATATTATTTTCTGTGTAAGGCTATAGCATATTTTATTTAGTTACTTTAATTCTGTTTCGGAATTCTAAGTCCTTAAAGTATATGTTTTAGAAATTTTATTTTGACAAACTTATCTTATACGTAACTAGGCTTGAATTAAACTTTTTAAATTTTAAAATACTTTTAAATAAGTATTTTAAATTCATACTTTATAAATAAGCATTTTAAATTTATAAAATGTTTAAATTTGGTTGGCGGTAAGTATTTTAAATTTATAAATAGTTTAAATTCAGACTAACGCCACAAATTTATTATATACGTGCCACAGTTTTATCTAATTTGGTCTCCTAGCTTTGATTTAACTCGTTAGTTCACTTTCTATTTTCCTTTTCCCCAAAATGAAATAAAAATTTTAAAAGCTTAATATCTCTCTGATTTGGCAAAAATATATTGAGCTGGCATATCCACATATACAACCACAACTCTATCACAAGAGAGGTTATATATCCAAAACAAATCTTAAAAAATAAACGTATTAATATTAATTTATCAAATGAATTATATTTTTTATCAAATGTACGGTACATTTGATAACATCTTGGGCCCATAATTTATTACCAATATCAGATATTGTGCTGTAATTTCTTACCAATAATACATATTGGGATTGGTGTGATTGGAGAGTATAGATTGGAAAAGCATATTATTACAATCTATAAGCAAAAGCATATTATTGCATAGATGGATATTTTTATTACTATATATATAGAATTTTATGTAGTTTTCCAATCAGTAGCTTCCAATAGATAAGTATGTTCGTAAAACAAAAATTTCATAAAAAATGAAAGAGCAATTGCCTGTTGTAAAGAGAGAGAAGACAGAGCAGAGAGAGTGGAGGATGTGAGATATAAAGAGAGAGGAGAGAGAAGAGAGAGTTAATATTATTTGAACTACGTGTCACAAAATTATAACAGCAGGCTTCCATAGCCCATGGGCTAATATTATTTGAACTACGTGTCACATGACTAAGCAGCACGATTCATTCAGAAAAAAAAAAAAAAACTTTACAAAGATCAAAGAGCAAGAAAAAAGCATGCGGTGCTTACTCACAAAGTGAGTTCTGCCGAAATTTTTATACATATCCTCAAGAAAAATAAAAAATTCCAATAATGCCCTGACATTTTTTTTATTAAAACTGCACCAACAGCTGGTTTTTCCAACAAACAATAAAAATGTACCTATAATAATATATATAATCGATAAAATATAAGGAAAATATCAACATGGAGAAATAATTCAAAAATAAAAGAATAGTGATGCAGTGCGTCCCGAGTTAGTGTCCGATCCAAACTCAGATACGAATGACGGTCACACCAAATCCAAGCTGATCAAGAATTTATATGTGCAACTTGAAATTTGAACCAACCCTTTGACTGCATGGATATTTGCATGGACGGTCTTCTAGGATTCTTGAAGCAATTAAACAATTTAATAATTTTGACTGCATGGCCGTACTTCCAAGGAGAGTTTTGAACAGTTAATCAATTTTTGACTAGACTGCATGGAAGACTGCATAGGCTTTATTAAGAAATTAAAATATTAGTCAAACTTCCGTTAGTTTACTAAAAATTAGTATTTGTTTGTTTGCATTTCCTCTGAGAGCTTTTAATTTTATTTTACTTTCAATATGTATGAAATTGTTGTTCCAGCAGCGAAAATTGAAATAGAAAAGTTGTTGTTTGTTTGTTCGTTGGGTACTCAAACTCGTAACTCGCTCATAACTTGCTCATTTACAGCTTGCTTTAACTCACTCATTTACAACTCGAGTCAATTCCAACTCGAGTTGGCTGACTCGTTTAATAAATTAGCTGAGTTTGAGCTTACCCCAACTCGCTCATTTATAACTCGAGTTACATAGCATTGGTCACAATAAACCTTAGAAACTGTTTTTGTTATACTGATGTATGAAAAATTATTGGTGCTTATGTACTATTGTTGTATGAAAAATTGCTGGATACTGATAAATTCTTTTACAAGTAGTATATAATTAACTGGTTAAACAAGTTGTGAGTCAACTTGAGTTGCTAACGAGCTGAGTTCGAGTTGACTCTACAACTCGTTATTACCATCCCAACTCGAGTTGACTCGCTCATTTATTTAATGAGCTGAGTTCGAGTTGGAGGTAACTCGCTCAAACTCGGCTCATTTACAGCCCTAGTTCTTTGTGACTCTTTACCCTTCTCTATTACCATAAAACCGAGTACTTGAGCTTATCGGGCAAGACAGTATCGGGACCACCTTGCGTCAAATAGTCAATAAGTATTTGAAATATATTTGAATCTTGAAAGAAATTAATTTCAGTAATTTTATGCCATACTAAAAATATAATAGTAATAATAACAGTAAAAAGTTAGCATCAATACAACTCATGTACCCAAAACACTTAAAAAAGCTAAAACAAATGATACCCAATAAAATGATTTGATAATATAAACAAACAAATTTTTAAATGATGTCTTAAATATTATACTCAAAGAATATGGTATTGTTATGATTGGTACATTCAATTCGACACAGCTCTATATATTCTGTAGGTTCACAGCACAAAAAATAGAAAAATGTCAAATTGGTTACAAAAACTTGTTCAATATTGACATCATCATTTTGTTGGTAAAAGCAACACGAGTATTCTGTACGAAGTATCTTAAATCCAAAATAAAGTAAATAAACACTAATCCGCTATAAATTGCCGTAATATATATAAATTTATTGGCCACCCAAAAAATGTTCACATATACCCCTAAAAAACTTGAAAATTACGTATTTCTCCATCTAAACTTTGAAATTAGGTATTTCCCCCTACAAAACTCACAAATTTACCAATTTTATTATCTTTAATATTAAAAATCAGTTTAAATTTATAAAATACCTATTTTACCCTTTATTAAAAGCATAAAAAATTTGTAGCTTGTTTGTGGAAAATGTCAGTCTTATATATCATTGGTTTTCGAGGGCAAATTAAATGGTTCATTTATTTAGGTATGGAGACGGTTTGCATTCAATGCCTATCATACTCAAATTTGAATCCGACGATTTCCTTTACCGTCTAATTTGCTAAAAGATCTGTGTGTGCTAGATCGGCTCAAATCTTGACGCGAACCACACGAACATTGAAGCGACATGCAACGAGCAAATATAAGACCAACATTTTCCTTAATCAAGCTACATTTTTATGTTTTAAAAGGGTAAAATGGGTATTTTATAAATTTAAAATGAGTTCTAATATAAAAGACAATAAATTGGTAAATTTGTGAGTTTTTGAAGTTTTGAGAGGGAAATACGTAATTTCAAAGTTTAGAGGGATAAATACTTAATTTTGAAGTTTTTGATGGGTATACGTGAAATTCCCCCTTTTTTAATGGTCCATAACCTGTCAGTATTTTCGTCCTTTTTAATCAGTACCATAGCAACTTGTTAGCAAATGGCCAGCAGTGACAAATCAATTTGAAATGCAACAATTGGAAGCAACTGCGAAGTTTCTCAAAAAATAAAAGGTAAAAAAAAGATAATCAATTTGAAGCATCTTTCAGCATAAAAGCTGACATTGCTATCCGTTCACAAAGTTGATGAGTGCACGTGGTGGGGCCCACGCTACGAATATAAGGGGACAAAGAACCCATAAAACATATATAATAATCATAAAACAAAAAGCCGAACAAAGCTCCTAATCTAATTAAAGTTTGTAAGGTTACTAACTTTTGCAATCAACCTTCCACTGCATGCAAAAATAAAGTTTGTTAGGGTTTAATATGAAAAGTGAACCATCCCCCATATGTGTTGTGGCTCTAGAGGCAATCCACAGAAACAAAGCTCAACATAAACATTCTCCCCTACTTCGGTGTGCATGAAAGCCAATCTGCAGTACAGTGTGCATGAAAGCCAATGATTTGACCGTCGAGAGCAGGAAATTCGAAAGATTCCCCTATTTCGGTGCCGTAAGGTCCATAAACGTCCAAATTGGTTTTCAGTACCATAGTGACAAGATTGATGCTCTTAATGTGTATTTTGAACGTAATGGCACCACGCAATGGCCTTTGAGATAGAAATGAAGGAATGTTGGATGAGGTACGAACATTTTGTTCCTTTCTTATCAATTATCATTATTTTTGTAAAGAGGAAGAAAACTGTTAGTTCTGATCAGCTTTTTAATTTTACAAAATAGCAAGATACTGAAAAGTCAGCTATGCCAATATATTGAGAGTAGTAATTTTTAAACAGTTCATGATGGGATGCATTGATATTTTAATCATTCATAACTTACCTATTAACAGTAGAGGCTACTAACAAATAATTATGTGCATGCATAAAGTTTTCTCACTTGTGTTATGGTTTTGTAGATAAATCTTGAAACAAACGAGTACATTAAGTCTATAAAATGCTACCGGGACTAGCTACTAATTGAAGTTACTACTGGTATTGGAAACCAATTTGGACGTTTATGGACCATACAACAAGGAAGAAGGGGAATCCTTTGAACACACTTCTCTCCTCGGTCAAATTATTGGCTTCTTTGCATGTGTCGAAATTAATTATGTTTTCTGTGTTGGAGTTTATGCCCAGGTATTTACAACTATTATGCTTGTCAAAACTACTCTGAAACTTTTTTTTCTAATTACTCTTTGTTGTCCTCTTGGCCTTTTCTGTAAATTATATATATGTAGGTTTGGCTTAAATTGATATTATAACATAATTTTGCATTGCTAAGGCTTTTATAAGTAAGTCGGTGCTTTGCGGTGGCAGTGGGGGTTCAACAAGAGATGGACCCGACTTTTGAGTTTCTCCGATTGATAAAGTCAGTATTCGCCATGGTGATACTATTGACGCTCTTTCTGTGTGTTATAAATTTACTTCTCATATCACTACTGAAAGCACACTACTCTGGGGCGGAGGAACAGGAGCGCTGATTGAGGTACCAGATTCTTGCACCAAACATCAACTTCCCCCATGGAGATTTTACAATTTTTAAAAAGCTTCATATTTGCATAATGTTTTCTTTGTTCTTCTGTAGATGGATCTTAAACAAAATGAGTACAAAACGTTTGTGAGAGGTTATGTTGGTTACTTCGGTGACATATTTATGTGAGGTCACTACAACTAATAACCAATTTGAGAAGTTACGGATCATATGGCAAGGAAGAAGGGACTCCTTTTTCGAACTCTCTGCTTTTGACAGTAAAATTATAGGTTTCCATGGAAGCTCTAGGGCGTACCTCGACGTCATTGGAGTTTATGTCTAGGTACTAGTATTACTTTTCACAAACTACTACGAAACTTCTTAACTTCTCAACTTCTTAATGCAATTTACTTTTTCATATATTTTAATTGGTTTTCAATCATGGTTCCGAAAATCAAAACCGGAAGCAGAATCAGTAAGTTAACTGTGAAATTGGGATAAGGTGAATTAGTAGGAATTGGCCGAACATGAATGAATAGTAGGTTTTTGTTCGAAAGATGCTTGTTTTGTGCTCTAAAAATAGGAAAAAATTGTAAAAGTAATTTGTCTCAAAAAATTATGTTAAGAAAAAAATATTACCCTCAAATAATTCACTCGTGTAATATAAACATTCAATAGTAAATAGGTGATCTTATGGATTCTTAATAAAAAAAACAAGCGAAAACAAAATATTACATAATTCATTAAAGACAACTCAAAATACATAACAACTTCACACCCGGAATCGTGCTCCCAAGCTCAGATCACACTATCGAAAGTTAGTCCGACAAAATAAAATTAGATATATTTGGAGAGCTACAAACAAATACTGTATAGAGCCAATGGTTCTCTCCAGAGAAATCCAAGAATCAGAAAAAGAAAGGCATTGATCCCGCTTCGATAATAGTTAAGGTCAATGGCTGTAAGAAATTAAATAATAATTTGAGCTAACTGTTGTTGATTATTTATTAAGGAATTAAACTGCACTCATCAAATTCTACAGTGGCCTCAAGAGTCTGGTGATCCGTTGTACTTATCGAGTCTGATTCGTGATACTCGTGAAGCAGATCGATTGATGGAGCGAGCATGCATGCATGAGTTAAAATAGTCTTTCAATTTCTTTTCTTTATGGACGAATTTCACGAAACTCTAGAGCTGTTATCTGATTTTAATGGCTATAAAATAGTTATATAGTATTGTTATGTAATAGAGTATTACGAGAGCAATAAGAAAGAAATATAGTAATTAGTTATCTTCCTCTTTTGAATTTAATTTATCAGAATTTTTTTCTTTTTTATTGGAGGAAATTAAAATTAGGAACAAGCAATCCTATATTTTTGTTTTCTAATTCATTAACTTTCGTTTGTTATAATTTATAATGATTTTCGTACATATTGTGAAGTATCCTATGCTTGGAGTTTGGAAGATATGCTTGAAGGGAATCGAAATTAAAATATACACTCAGTTTACATATTGGGGTCTATATATAGTACTGTACAGCTATACAATCTAATTGATATTTAATAAATATGATCAGTTTGATGCCATTGGATTATATATACAACTCAGCTACTCAAATTATTGCTGCACCATCTAGAGTATTGTTAGAGCAAGAATTGAGAGTTCCAATATTCTCTGGTAAAAATTAACGACAAAATATAATTCATTTGATAAATTAATATTAATACGTTTATTTTTTAAGATTTGTTTTAGATATATAACTTCTCTAATGACAGAGTTGTGGCTGTATATGTGGATATGCCAGCTCCGTATATTTTTGCCAAATCAGATAGATATTGAGCTTTAAAAAAATTATTTCAATTTGGGGAAAAGGAAAATAGAAAGTGAACTAACGAGTTAAATCAAGGTTAAGAGACCAAATTAGATAAGACTGTGGTACGTATATAATAAATTTGTGGCGTTAGTCTGAATTTAAACATTTTATAAATTTAAAATACTTACCACCAACCTAATTTAAACATTTTATAAATTTAAAATACTTATTTAGAAAGTATGAATTTAAAATACTTATTTAAAAAGTATTTTAAATTTAAAAAGTATTTTAAATTTAAAAAGTTTAAATTCAGGCTTAGTTACGTATAAGATAAGTTTGTCAAAATAAAATTTCTAAAACATATACTTTAAGGACTTAGAATTTTCGAAGCAGAATTAAAGTAACTAAATAAAATATGCTCTAGTCTTACACAGAAAATAATATTCCTTATTTTATGGCACCAAGTGAAAAACTGAAACGAGCACATGGATGGATTCCTCTTTATATAAAGAAGCGTTGGTATTAGATGCCGCTTTATTAAAAGGCCCAATATGCAATTAGTTATCTTCAACAGGGGTGGCCATGCTTACTCAGCCATAAAAGATCCTGACACATACCTGGCCTCTCTTTCTCTCTTCTGCGTGTCGTGTGGGCCCCAAAAGAGCATGTGGACTCTACACATGAGATCTCTCATCCTTACTTTTGATTTAATACAGCAGTAAATTAGCAAATTTTACGAAGCAGAAATTTAGTTACCCATGAGATCTCTCATCCGTACTTGTGGTACGTTTGACTACACAGTTCACACCAATCGGAACTGGTGTCCATGGGACAGCTCAGTATCCACTGCATTAAAAGTTATCAAAATAATGCTCAGTATCCGCTGCAAATCCAGGTTCTTTAATCTAGTTACATTAAGTACAAACATACTAATTTCCTCCAAAATCAAAGCAACACATGTTCTTTTATCTTTTCTTTAATTTTTGGATAATCAAAGCAAAATAATTTCTTCTGAAATCTCTGACAGCTCTATGCTACATGAATCAATTTTAGAGAATCTCGTGGAGGCGTCGTGTGGCGAGCTTGTCGTGAAAGGTCTCGGTGGCATCTCCAAACTATCTGGATCACTCTGCAGCATCTCTATGACTCTACTCATGGAGGGGCGGTTCGTTGCCCTCATTTGAATGCACCACAAGGCAACCTTATATAGGATTCCTTCTATTTCTCCAAATTGTGCAACACTATTATTCGAGTTATAATTATGTGTCTCCTCTGCAAGCTTGAGTTGGTTGTAGATCCATGATGGATAATAGACTTGGCTCGAGCTCTCTGTATGATTATTAACATTTCTTCTGCCGCTCGCCATCTCCATCAGCAGCATCCCAAAACTATATACATCAGCCTTATATGATATCACACCAAAGGCCCTTGATATTAGCTCAGGAGCTATATACCCTATTGTGCCACGTGCAGTGCTGAGTGTCACTTTGTTGTATTCTCTAGAGTATAATTTGGCAAGTCCAAAGTCGGAAATTTTTGGAGTTAAATCATGATCCAATAGGATATTGTGAGGCTTTATGTCGAAGTGCAATATCTGCATCTGACACCCACGATGAAGGTAGTCTAGACCTCGTGCAATGCCTAGGGCTATCTCTCTTCTTTTCTCTATTGAAAAATAATTGTAACTTGAAGAGAAGATATACTTGTCAAGTGAGCTCTTTGGCATATAGGGATAAACGAGTGCCCGCTTTGAACCCTCGGAGCAAAACCCAATAAGGTGCACTATGTTTGCATGGTGAATGTTACCAATTGTTGCCACTTCGCTAATGAAATCATCGCCGTCACCCAATGAATTGGTCAACATTTTGACGGCCACCAGACGACCATTAAAGAGTTTACCTTTGTAAACTGATCCAAAGCCACCTTGCCCAAGCTTTTCTCTAAAATTGTTCGTCATTATAGAGATCTCCACAAAATCATACCGTCTAACGGAAAACATTTCATGTTTTCTTAAAAACTTCTCTACATAATTGACTGATAGAGAAACTCGCTTGTACTTGTGAAGAAGGAACAAAAGTATTGTTAGTGGAACTAATGTAAGCCTTAGTCCTGCAAAAAAAAAAAAAAAATTATTTCTTTTTCTCTTTTGTTACCAAACATACGCAAATGAAGGACTCAAAGAGAGTAATAATTGTTATCAAAGAACAATTATTATTTTTTCTCTTTTGTTACCAAACACACACTCGAAGTACAAAAAAAAAACAATACTTCGAAGTATGATTTGAACATCAAAATAATTAGGGATTTATTATGTTTTATTCTAGATTTTTATCTCACTCTATCCTCCATCCTGGAACTCAGCCACGTTTCATTGTTTAACTGATTGTTTTGAGCTATGTACTTAAAATTGATTCCTTTTAAGTCCGTACTCAGACTATTAATGTATTTTGGTGCACTTATTCTTTTTCCCCTGGTTTTTTGGCAGAGGAGAGAGTTCAAATTAATTGACTGTAATTTGGGCCCAAAACTTTTAATAATTTACCAACTGCCAGACTAAAATCACAACACAGTTTCAAATAGCTATAGAGAAGTCATAGAACTTATTGCTTCAATAATTCCTTGTTAATCTTTTATGAACAGTAACTTGAATATAAAGGAAAATTTACATCTGTGGTTGTTGGAAGAGGGGTTTCATTTAGGAAGGTTGCTTACCCAATAAAACGAGAAGAATGTCCAATAGAGCAAGCAATATGAGCACCAAACCAAAAACCATCAGCGAACTACTATATTTTCCAAATATTGGTGGCTGATAAGTGCATTGCAAAAATAACGACTGAAAGGAAAGAAACTGATGGAGCTTTTCGCCAATTGATAATTCATTGTATCTATTTATAATCATGAACTGACTGCATTGACAAACAAACAAAAATTGTATAAGAAAGTTAAATAATTGATAAGAAAGTTAAATGTTTAAATACACGTAACATTTTTCATTAATTTAAGCTGTGCTATAGGAATAGTAATGCTACCTAGAGCATATATAAATTCACCGGTTTAGGAGTAATTGAAAAATTGAAATAGATCTAATTAATTACAGTGTTCTGACCGGTCCTTCGTTGAACACAACAGAATGAAAGACTTGAATTCATGAAGTAAACACAAAAGTTCGCTCATTCATTTGAACCATCTTACTGATGGCCCCACTTAGTTAATACGATTTTTAAAAGCATAAATATACTTAAAATCTCTTCTAGTTAATACAATTTTGAAAGCACCGATTCAACCGAGTTTCAGCACAAAAATCGGCTAGCTGTGTAAATTGGGTAGAAATAGAGCTGCAGGACTATTTTGGAGAAAAGATAGACACTTTTGTTTACCTGAAGGTAGAACTCCAGCAATATGACAATAGATAACACTGATGGACAGCATCAACTTCCCAGCTTACCATAATTCCCCGTCTCAGTATCTTCATCAAACCGACACCATCAATGCCGTCCCAAACCATAAAGATGTCAGAATCGAATACAGTGCTTCCTACATGCCTACATGACTTGGGGGTGCTGTCAACAAGATTGCAAACTCCTGCATAAACTCTTGAATGAGGCCCATTCATTATTAGCTTGTAGTTCTCTGAGTCATCTACTTCTTCAGTACAATTGAAGAAGTAGATAAAAATTTCACTAAAAGAAATGCTGTATGGTGTAAATAAATGACGGTATTGATCCAAAGAAACAGTCTGATTTGGTAAGCCTCCTACTGCCAAGTCGGGATCAACAAGCCAAAGTGTCTTGTTTTTTATCGACATATCTTTTACAAAATACTTGGTGGTTCCAATGTTTAACACGGTGTTGTTACCCTCACACTGCATCTCGTAGCACTTCCAATTGCATGTTCTAGGAAGATGATAAGGATAAGTGATGTTACCAAGCTCTCCACATGAAGAAGAGCTGGATCCTCCAAAATTATAAAAGAGGAAGAGAACAATGACTAAGTTTAGGAATTTCATGCTTCTTACTTTTTGTATTGGTTAGCATTATAGCATATAAACCAGTTGTGAGTTATTGTTTTTTAAGAGATATGTATATAAATGACGAGGAAGCATCAATGAAAATGATGTCAAACAATTATCAGTATAAGAAGTTTCCATGAAGTTGATGTCCACCGTAATTTTTATTCATACCCTCAATTAAAAAAATATTACACAAATACTCTCGATTTGAAAAAAAAAATGCCCAATCGCTAATTTTCACAATAGCTGTTGTCTTTTTTTTTTCTTGAAAATTCTCAACCATATAACATACATTGTCTTGTTTTTTTCATATCCTCAATTATTCATCAATTAATTTTATTAATGATTAATATCAACCTCACAATCTATAACCCTGACTAAATGACACAAGAAAGCAGAAATACTGTATTAGTTTAAGTAAAAATAAAAAAGTAAATGATGCTTCTCATTTTTTTTAATATTGATACCAAAATTTAGAACGTTTATTATTTTGTAAAATAATATATTCTGATGAATAATTAACAAATTGTAGAATAAGAAACAACTTCAACTGAAGTTTTGAGACCCTAAACGACGTTCCTTTTAACAATTCCAATTCTTCCAATGTCTGCCATCTGTCCCTTCATGAGCTTTCTGAATTGTTACCAAACACTGTAATCAGAGTTTCCTACCAACACTTGTGGCCGTTTAAAGTTGAAACAATGTATCGATGTTTATTGCAAAAACATCTATGACGCGCCCATGTTTTATAAATACCTATTTTACCCTTTATTAAAAGCATAAAAAAATTTGTAGCTTGTTTGTGGAAAATGTCGGTCTTATATATCATTGGTTTTCGAGGGCAAATGGTTCATTTATTTAGGTATGGAGACAGTTTGCATTCAATGCCTATCATACTCAAATTTGAATCTGATGCGTTCCTTTACCGTCTAATTTGCTAAAAGACATGTGTGCGCTAGATCAGCTCAAATCTTGAAGCGAACCACACGAATATTGAAGCGACATGCACCGATCAAATATAAGATCAATATTTTCCTTAAACAAGCTACATATTTATGTTGTAAAAGAGTAAAATGGGTATTTTATAAATTTTAAATGAGTTCTAATATAAAAGACAATAAATTGGTAAATTTGGGAGTTTATTAAGTTTTGAGAGGAAAATATGTAATTTTAAAGTTTAGAGGGATAAATACTTAATTTTGAAACTTTTGAGGGGTATACGTGAAATTCCCCTTTTTTTAATCAGTACCATAGCAACTTGTTAGCAAATGGCCAGCAGTGACAAATCAATTTGAAATGCAACACTTGGAAGCAACTGCGAAGTTTCTCAAAAAACAAAAGGGAAAAAAAAATAATCAATTTGAAGCATCTTTCAGCATAAAAGTTGATCAGTGCACGTGGTCAATTATGATCGAATAGCTGAATACACGTTGGTCAATTTTACACTACTTTTGATTTATCTCCAACGTCGTAGTCAAGCCATTCCTCTGAAATAAGAATAAGATGATAATGAGAAGTGATTTAACTTCTTGGAGATAAAGAATAAGTGTTATAATCGCCAGTATAGATTTTTTTCTAATTGATATTTGTATAATAGGTTTTTTTTTTTTTTGGCTGATCGATCCGTATTTTCATGTTAAGAAATGATGTCCAGAAACTTATAAGAATATTATATGAAATGCCACGCTAGCTCTTTATAAAATATAATATCTTTGAATAATTTCCAACAAATGATGATTTCATATAGTTAATTTTTTTATTATTATTAATTTTGAATGTTATATATAATTAGTTTGGAAGTAATAATTGTCATAAAGCATTTTCTTGGAGTGACCAATAACGGTCGACAGTAAAATTTCGGATTAATTTAAAATTCTTCACCTGCCTTTTTTTTTTTGCAGGGAGACAAGCATCTTTTACTTGTAAATGATATTAATTTATTATTTTATTTGAAACCTTTGTTTAATTTCCCAAATGTGACCCTTACTGTATCCTACTCAAAATTCTATTATCCCTATATTCTCTATTTCTTCTCCTCAAAAAATATATTAATTCTCTATTTCTCCTCTCCCATTTTGTTCTCTAGATCATTTCCTCTCCCATGGCTCCACTCACCCATATGCTTGCAATCACACTCTTAATCTCTTATTCCCCTCCTATCATTATGGTGCTTTCTAAACAAACATATTCCAATGATTGTGGCCCATCAAGATGCAGCAAGCACGGACCCATAGTCAGGTACCCCTTCCGCCTCGATAGCCATCCACCGCACTGTGGCTATGACACCCTTGTCCTCTCTTGCTCAGGCGGCAACACGGTCTTAAGACTCCCCTTTTCGGGTGACTACAACGTAACCTCCATAGACTACAAAAAGTCGATGCTCACAATAACAAGATACTCTTGGGCCCCTAATTGTCCATGGTCTCAAATTGCTGAACCCAATGTAACTGGCTCTCTCTTCAATCCTCCTTTTCCGGTAGATATAAGTTGGCTTAATTGCACAGACATGCTCAATTCTTTCACAGTCGATGAATTTTTAGCGGGTCCTATCTCCTGCCTCGGATCTGAAGGCAGTTTCATCTATGTGGCCTGGGCTAATACCATCACTGCTGAGATTCCTTCCACCTGCACCAAGATTAGAAACAGCACCTTGTTTACTGGACCCAAAGTATCAGATCAATATTGGTGGACTCCTTCATCGTCTTCTGAATTCCAAAATTTGATTAGAGACTTTGAAGAAAAACCAGTCATTGCGCTGTATTGGCAGGACGAGTTGATCAACTGCAGCATGTGTGAGAAGAAATGGTGGCATCGCTGTGAATTCAACCACAGAACAAAAAGATCATTCTGTCAAGGTGACCTTATAAGTTAACCTTCTTTCTAATAATTAGGATAAAATTTAACTTTGGTTCTTTACTGCCCATACTACCAGTAGTATTACAATGTTTATAAACATCATCCAACTCGAATTGAAGAATATCTACCATTTTTGCTGTGACCCATGGCATATCCTATTTATAATAATATATGGAGTCTGGATTCTGGAACATTTATATATTTTGGAGTGAAAATTAAATGTGACAAAATATTTCTGAAAGTGTTATCCTGGCTCCTGACCTCTTGTTTGACATCAAAAGTGCCATACTGTGCCGTTTGGTCCCTTTTATGCCTGTATTTATTATCATAATATGCCTGCTGGCTACTAATTTCTCATTTATTTTTAAGTTCCTGTTATGCCTGTATTTATTATCATAATATGCCTTCTGGCTACTAATTTCTCATTTATTTTTAATTAGTTTACAAAAATAAAGAGAACTAACTTACTCTCAGTAATAACATATAAACCTTTTCGATTTCTTTTTCAGAATCTCAAATGGTGCTGAAAGCCGGTATGATTCCACAAGAACTTGTTCTACTATGCTCAAGGATCAGATTTGATTACATTCTACTTAGCTTAAGAACCTAATGTTTTTTTAATTGTCATTAGGTATATCCATAGGCATAACGTTCCTGCTTCTTTTGGGAGGCATTGCTTTCTTCTTCGTACGTCACCAGTCTAAGAAAAAGAAAACCTTTCGTCAGAAGATCGAACTCTTCCTGACAAGCTACAGGGTGATGAATTCAATACGGTACACATACAACGACCTCAAAAAGATAACTAAGAGTTTCAACAAAATATTAGGTGCTGGGGCATTTGGGACAGTCTATAAAGGAGAGTTGCCAAACGGAATTCCAGTAGCCATTAAGATGCTACATAGCTCCGCTTGGGGAGGAGAACAATTTGTAAATGAAGTAGCCACCATTGGAAGAATTCACCATGTACATGTTGTTCGCCTTTTGGGATTTTGCTCTGAAGGAGCGAAGCAAGCACTTGTTTATGAATTCATGGAGAATGGGTCACTAGATAAGTACATATTCTCCACAAGAAATCGCCAATTTAGCATGGAACAGATGCTTGTACTTGTTACGGGAATTGCAGATGGTATTGAATATTTACACCAGGGCTGTGACCAACGTATTCTTCACTTTGACATCAATCCCCAGAATATTTTGCTTGACCACAATTTGGTTCCTAAAATCTCCGATTTTGGTCTCTCTAAACTCTGTCCCAAGGATCAGAGCTACCTGACCATAAGTGCTGCTAGGGGTACAATGGGTTATCTTGCTCCAGAAATGTACTCCCGAAACTTTGGAGCAGTCTCTTACAAATCAGATGTCTATAGTTTTGGCATGTTGATTTTGGAGATGTTAAGTGTAAGAAAGAACATGGACCCTTTAAGAGGGGAAGAGGTTCAGATTGAGGAGGTACCCTTCCCAGAGTGGATTTACGAACAATTAGCTAAAGGAAAAGACTTGTGTCTAGTTCTTAATGTGGGTGGCAATGAAGAAATTGCAAAAAAGCTGGCCATTGTGGCATTATGGTGCATCCAATGGAGTCCACAAGATCGACCTTCCATGACGAGAATTGTTCAAATGATGGGGGAGAACTTGCAAAATTTGAAGATGCCCCCAAACCCTATAGTGCCTTCTTCATATTGTGTGGATACTTCTGGCCAAGGTAGCTAGGCGTTAGTCATACATGGATGATTTGTACTATCTTTGTTTTTTTTTTTATATCTTTTTTATTTGAAAAAGGAAGGTTCTTTGCCCAAACTGTTACTTAATTTCTGGCCAAGGTAACTTGATGTATCGATGAAATATGAAATTAGTTAAACTTTGATGGAGTAAGTTGTTTTTATTTTTGTCTATCATTTAGCATTTCCGTTTTCCGCAAATTTGGTGTTGAAATGTTTAATTCACTAAACAAGATCATCTGACACCGACGTCAGAAAATTAGAAATATGAGTGAGATTTAACGGAGAAAAATATGAGTTTTAAATTTGCAAGAGTCTTCACAGATTGTCGGAAATATGAGTGAGATTTAACTGAGAAAAAAAGGAGTAGGATGAGCGATGAGAGAACAAAAGGAGGAACCATTCCTTTTTTTATTGGAGAGAGAAATAAAGTGAGTTAAAAAAAAGAAAGTGGACTTGGGGGACAAATTGGAAAACTGACTCTATAGGGCAGTTAGCACAGAGGCGGAGATATGTGTATAGAATGAGGTACACTTCATTTTTTTTTAAAAACCGGTAATGAGGTATACTTTTCTTCTTCAATTTATAGTAAAATGCTACATTTATAAGAAAGTCGACCCTCAAATTTTTTGTGAAATTTTGTACTGTTTACCCCTATTTTTTTTAAATAATTGACTTGTTTATAATTTGGGGGACTTCTAGGGACTTAGAACTTTTTTTAATCAAAAAATCAAAAGCTCACATGTGAGAGTCGTGAGAGATTTATCTATATTATCTCTCTTACTCACTGCTTCTTATTAAAAAAAAATAGCACGTATGTGACCCACATTCAGTAAATTTTAGCACACGCTAGTCTAGCAAATCTCATATAATTATACGGACAGCCGAAGCACCCCGTGATATACAAGTCAAAACAGAGTGCAATTGGTTCCTGAGATTAGATCTAGTAGTTTATCAGACCCGTGATAAATCATTTTTTTATCATCAATACTAATAAAAAATTATATAAATGTAATTTAAATCAACCTAATCATAATAATAAAGTTATATAGTTATATGTATAAATAAAAAATATCAAATGTAATTTTATATTTATTAATTAATTATCCTATAGAGCAATAGGTACGAAATAGCTCTTACTCAATTTGTTACCTAATAAGCTAATGAATAAAAAATCATACCCATATCTGTCTTATCGAATACAGTACGGGTCTAATAAACTATTAAAAAAAGTATCGTTAACACTCTTACAATATTTCTTATTTTGAACAAACCTGGATCCAATTAAGACGGCGCTGTAAACTGGTCATTTTGTTCCTGCCCTTCACATTCGCTTTGATTTAAATTCCTATTATCACCAAAAAATAAAAATAAATTTTCCACATAGGACTTCCGTTAAATATAGCTGATATATTTTGTTTTTATTGTATAATTAATTAATCTAGTATATTAAATAAAGGGTAATTTAATACCCTCACTCCTTTATAAAAATATAAGACCAACATTTTTTGTGATGATCATTCTATATTCAATGTATCTATATAGCCAGTGTGATTTATTTTTTATCACTTATTTCGATATTTGTGATAAATTTGAAGCACCTGAATAGTCCAGCCCATGTGAAGAGAGGAGAGAGAGTAGCAATTGACTAGTACACGAATAGTACACCCCATGTATCTATACAGCCAGTATGTGGTACACGTCTGGTTCCTATTGGGTAGAAGAGCGGGTTTCAACCTGATCACTCTTGGAAACAATCTACTATCCACCTGGGACAGTTCTCGTACCAGCATAAGGGGAAAAAGTGGAGAATGGAAGAACAAGGGGATCATCCTAACTGTATGTGCATGTTGGGAGACGTGAAAACAGCGAAACGCAAAGATCTTCACCACAGATATTAGCAGACAAGATATGGCAGGAAGCGGAGTTATGGATAGCTCACTGCTAAGATGGTTGGATGGATAGGGGATCCTTTTCAAATTAGTGGTTTCTAATTGTTGTTGTTTGTTGTTTTTTTCTGTTTGACTTTTCCTTGTTGTATTTTCATTCAGTTTCCTGTTGATATATTCAGCTGGACGGTTTTTGTTGTAAAGACGTTTTATAATGTAATACAATTATTAATTAACCTTGGCAGCCGCTGCCAAGTTTTTCAAAAAAAAAAAAAAAAGTACACCCCATGTGAAAAGAGGAGAGAGAGAGTAGCACTTGAATAGTACAACCCAACGTAAAGCACTTTGAAGAGGGGAACAGATCGGGTAATAAATATGCTTCGTTTATATCCGAATAGATCCGGATATCCGGTCCGTCTGTGCATGGGAAACCAAATCCGGATATCCGGTCCGTTTATGCATGGGAAACCGCATCGGATCCGATGCTCGGTTTTCCTCTTTTCACATGGCAAAGTATTAAAGTTCATGAACGTTTATCGCACGACACATGGATGCCTTCAAATCATACATAGAAATAGAATTAATAACAGGGGAAGCATCAGCGACGAATAAGCAAAATAATTTATATCATTTTTTTTCCTGCCCTTTCCACTCGCTTCGATTTAACAAAAAGATTCTTTCTCTCTTTTTACTAAAACAAAAATATTGGTTCTCTTACTTACTTTTTTTTATGCTTTGCTCAAAGGTGCGGTCCATGGGACATTGAATTAGTGAAAAGTGGAAATAATATTCCACCAAAATTGGAAATCGGATATGTTCTTGTGTTGCACTGATTATATGCATTTCCTACATGCATTGTTTGCTCTTTAACTAGCACATTTCGTTTTCCCTTTCACTATTATAATTAAGATGTAAAATGGAATTTGCTAAAAAAAAAAGAGGAAACAAAAGAAGGGGAAATCTTGAAGTTCTGTCAAATTATCAAATTTAGATGGGAAATTTGAAAGGAAATTATTTTTGTCAAATACAATGTTTATTATTTTGAACGAACCTGGTCATTTTATTTAAATCCCCATTATCAGCAAAAAAATAACAATTTTTTTTCCGCATAGCATGATAAGTTCCGCCAAATATAGCTAATGTGTATTTTTTTTTTAATTGCATAGTAAGCCTAGAGAATTAAATAAACTGCCAAATGTACAGTTACTATCAACCTTGTGTGCATATTGGGCCTTTTAATAAAGCGGCATCTAATACCAACGCTTCTTTATATAAAGAGGAATCCATCCATGTGCTCTTTTCAGTTTTCACTTGGTGCCATAAAACTAGGAATATTATTTTCTGTGTAAGGCTAGAGCATATTTTATTTAGTTACTTTAATTCACTGATTATTATATCTTTTTCCTACCAACACAGTGCGCCACCTTCCAGTTTCCCAATTTTGTTTTAAATAGAAATAATTAAATTGATTTCACTAGAACAAGCATATATCGCGTTGGTCCTTCGCGTTCGAATTCAGCCAACATGCAAACAAGGAATTCATTAATGTAAAAGATAAAAAGGGAAAATAGATATATATTAAAGTACCAAATTTAGAATTGAGAGGAAGGGAGGGAGCGCGCGAGAGAGAAATTGCACCAGTTCAAAGGAAAGAACTAAAGAAAAATGAGAGAGAGATATATACTTGAATTGTTTATATCATTTTTTTTTCTACCCTTCCCACTCGCTTCGATTAACAAAAAGATTTTTTCCCTCTTCTTACTAAAACAAAAATATTGTTTCTCTTACTTACTTTTTTTATGCTTTGCTCAAAGGTGCGGTCCATGGGACATTGAATTAGTGAAAAGTGGAAACAATATTCCACCAAAATCGGAAATCGGATATGTTCTTGTGTTGCACTGATTATTATGCATTCCCTACATGCATTGTCCGCTCTTTAACTAGCACCTTTCTTTTTCCCTTTCAAATAAAGAAATACAATGTTAATTGACATCCAACAAAGATTTCCTATAAATAATTAAGATGTAAAACGGAATTTGCTAAAAAAATAGAGGAAACAAAAGAAGGGGAAATCTTGAAGTTCTGTCAAATTATCAAATTTAGATGGAAAATTTGAAAGGGGAATTATTTCTGTCAAATACAATGTTTATTATTTTGACGAACTTGGTGATTTTATTTAAATCCCCATTATCAGCAAAAAAAAAACAATTTTTTTTTCCGCATAGCATGATAAGTTCCGTCAAATATAGCTGATGTGTATTTTTTTTTTAATTGCATAGTAAGCCTAGTCAATTAAATAAACTACAATATGTACAATTACTATCAACCTTGTGTGCATATTGGGCCTTTTAATAAAGCGGCTTCTAATACTAACGCTTCTTTATATAAAGAGGAATCCATCCAAGTGCTTGTTTCAGTTTTTCACTTGGCGCCATAAAACTAGGAATATTATTTTATGTGTAAGGCTAGAGCATATTTTATTTAGTTACTTTAATTCTGTTTTGGAATTCTAAGTCCTTAAAATATATGTTTTACAAATTTTACTTTGACAAACTTATCTTATACGTAACTAAGCCTGAATTTAAACTTTTTTTAAATTTGAAATACTTTTTAAATAAGTATTTTAAATTCATACTTTCTAAATAAGTATTTTAAATTTATAAAATGTTTAAATTAGGTTGGTGGTAAGTATTTTAAATTTATAAAAAGTCTAACGCCACAAATTTATTATATACGTACCACACTCTTATCTAATTTGGTCTCCTAGCCTTGATTTAACTAGTTAGTTCGCTTTCTATTTTTCTTTTTTCCAAAATGAAATAAATTTTTTAAAGCTCAATATCTCTCTAATTTGGCGAAATATATGGAGCTGGCATATACACATATACAGCCACCTGTCACCAGAGAGGTTATATATCTAAAACAAATCTTAAAAAATAAACGTATTAATATTAATTTATCAAATGAATTATATTTTTTCGTTAATTTTTACCATAGAATATTGAAACTCTCAATTCTTGCTCTAGATGGTGCAGCAATAATTTTGAGTAGCTGAGTAGTATATATAATCTAATGGCATCAAATCGATCATATTTATTAAATATCAATTAGATTGTATAGCTGTATAGTACTACAGACCTCAATATGTAAACTGAGTGTATATTTTAATTTTGATTCCCTTCAAGGAAACCCACACAACCATTATTGCAATATCTTCCAAACTCCAAGCATAGGATACTTCATAATATGTACGAAAATCATTATAACAAAGGAAAGTTAATGAATTAGAAAACAAAAATATAGGAATGTTTGTTCCTAATTTTAATTCCCTCCAGTAAAAAAGACAAAAATTCTGTTAAAATTCAAAAGAGGAAGATAACTAATTACTATATTTCTTTCTTATTGCTCTCGTAATACTCTATTACATAACATTACTATGTAACTATTTTATAGCCATTAAAATCAGATAACAGCTCTAGATTTCGTGAAATTCGTCCATAAAGAAAATAAATTGAAAGACTATTTTAACTCATGCATGCATGCTCGCTCCATCAATCGATCTGCTTCACGAGTATCACGAATCAGACTCGATAAGTACAACGGATCACCAGACTCTTGAGGCCACTGTAGAATTTGATGAGTGCAGTTTAATTTAACAAATAATCAACAACAGTAAGCTCAAATTACTATTTAATTTTTTACAGCCATTGACCTTAACTATTCTCGTAATACTTTTTTCGATTCTTGGATGTCTCTGGAGAGAACCATTGGCTCTATACAGTTTTTGTTTATAGCTCTCCAAATATATCTAATTTTATTTTGTCGGACAAACTTTCGATAGTGTGATCTGAGCTTCGGAGCGCGATTTCGGGTGCGAAGTTGTTATGTATTTTGAGTTGTCTTTAATAAATTGTGTAATTTTTTTTTCATTTTTTTTTATTAAGAATCCATAAGATCACCTATTTACTATTGAATGTTTATATTACACTAGTGAATTATTTGAGGGTAATATTTTTTTCTTAACATAATTTTTTGAGACAAATTACTTTTACATTTTTTTCCTATTTTTAGAGCACAAAACAAGCTTTTTTTCGAACAAAAACCTACTATTTATTCATATTCGGTCGGTTCCTACTAATTCACCCTATCCCAATTTCACAGTTAACTTACTGATTCTGCTTCCGATTCTGATTCTCAGAGCCATGATTGAAAACCAATTAAAATATATGAAAAAGTAAATTGCATTAAGAAGTTAAGAAGTTTCGTTGTAGTTTGTGAAAAGCAATACTAGTACCTGGACATAAACTCCAATGGCGTTGAGGTACGCCCTAGAGTGTCCATGGAAACCTATAATTTTACTGCCAAAAGCAAAGAGTTCGAAAGGAGTCCCTTCTTCCTTGCCGTATGGTCCGTAACTTTTCAAATTGGTTATTAGTTGCAGTGACCTCACTGTAAATATGTCACCAAAGTAACCAACATAACCTCTCACAGACGTATGTACTCATTTTGTTTAAGATCGATTTTCAGAAGAACAAAGAAAACATTATGCAAATAACAGGTTGTTTGTAGCTTTTTAAATTTTACCAAAAGTTTGTTTGCTCTTTTGTATGTATCTGCAATACTAAAAAAACTAAAAAAAAAAAGTAATCTAAAAATTGTAAAATCGCCTCGGGGGAAGTTGATGTTTGGTGCAAGAATCTGGTACCTCAATCAACGCTCATGTTCCTCCGCCCTAGAGTGGTGTGCTTTCAGTAGTGATATGAGAAGTAAATTTATAACACACAGAAAGAGCGTCAATAGTATCACCATGGAGAATACTGACTTTATCAATTGGAGAAACTGAAAACATCGGGTCCATATCTCTTGTTGAACCCCACTACCACCGCAAAGCACCGACTTACTTATAAAAGCCTTAGCAATGCAAAATTATGTTATATCAATTTAAGCCAAACCTACATATATATAATTTATAGAAAATGCCAGGAGGACAACAAAGATTAATTAGAAAAAAAAGTTTCAGAGTAGTTTTGACAAGCATAATAGTTGTAAATACCTGGGCATAAACTCCAACACAGAAAAGATAATGAATTTCGACACATGCAAAGAAGCCAATAATTTGACCGTGTAGAGAAGTGTGTTCAAAGGATTCCCCTTCTTCCTTGTTGTATGGTCCATAAACGCCCAAATTGGTTTTCAGTACCAGTAGTGACTTCAAAATACTAGTCCCGGTAGTCTTTTATAGACTTAATGTACTCGTTTGTTTCAAGATTTATCTACAAAACCATAAAAACAAGTGAGAAAACTTTATGCATGCACAGAATTATTTGTTTAATAGGTAAGTTATGAATGATTAAAATAGGTAAGTTATGAATGATTAAAATATCAATGCATCCCATCATGAACTGTTTAAAAATCACTACTATCAATATATTGGCGTAGCTGACTTTTCAGTATCTTGATATTTTGTAAAATTAAAAGGCTGATCAGAACTAACAGTTTTGTTCCTCTTTACAAAAATAATTATAATTGATAAAATATCTTATTATTTCAGGCGAAAATATAGGCATTGAATTAATTAAGGAATGTCCTCCCTGACAATTTTGAAAAGCTGAGAACAATTAATCCGCAGATTTTAATTAATTAATTAATTTTGTTTTACGTAAAGAGCTCTCTGTTTTCAGTACCTTGTGTATACAAATTGGGTCAATTAATTAACCGACTAATTAGACGTGGTTGTCCCAACTATTTATTTTGTTTGGTAATAATTTATCCAGACAATAATTTAAGAATATACAATTATGAATTAAAAATCATCAGACACTAATTTACAATAAAAAAAAGGAGACATATATTATTAAATTAAAGGAGCAAAATGTTCATACCTCATCCAACATTCCTTCATTTCTGTCTCAAAGGCCAATGCATTGCGTGGTGCCATTACGTTCAAAATACACATTAAGAGCATCAATCTTGTCACTGTGGTACTGAAAACCAATTTGGACGTTTATGGACCTTACGGCACCGAAGTAGGGGAATCTTTCGAATTTCCTGCTCTCGACGGTCAAATCATTGGCTTTCATGCACACCGAAGTAGGGGAGAATGTTTATGTTGAGCTTTGTTTCTGTGGATTGCCTCTAGAGCCACAACACATATGGGGGATGGTTCACTTTTCATATTAAACCCTAACAAACTTTATATTTGCATGCAGTATTGCAGTGGAAGGTTGATTGCATAAGTTAGTAACCTTACAAACTTTAATTATATTAGGAGCTTTGTTCGGCTTTTTTTTTTTATGATTATTATATATGTTTTATGGGTTCTTGGTCCCCTTATATTCGTAGCGTGGGCCCCACCACGTGCACTAATCAACTTTGTGGACGGACAGCAATGTCAGCTTTTATGCTGAAAGATGCTTCAAATTGATTATTTTTTTTTCCCTTTTATTTTTTTGAGAAACTTCGCAGTTGCTTCCAATTTTGAATTTCAAATTGATTTGTCACTGCTGGCCATTTGCTAACAAGTTGCTATGGTACTGATTAAAAAAGACGAAAATACTGACAGGTTATGGACCATTAAAAAAAGGGGAATTTTACGTATACCCCTCAAAAACTTCAAAATTAAGTATTTATCCCTCTAAACTTTAAAATTACGTATTTCCTCTCAAAACTTCAAAAACTCACAAATTTACCGATTTATTGTCTTTTATATTAGAACTCATTTTAAATTTATAAAATATCCATTTTACCCTTTTAAAACATAAAAATGTAGCTTGTTTAAGAAAAATGTTGGTCTTATATTTGATCAGTGCATGTCGCTTCAATATTTGTGTGGTTCGCTTCAAGATTTGAGCCGATCTAGCGCGCACAGTTCTTTTAGCAAATTAGACGGTAAAGAAACTCGTCGGATTCAAATTTGAGTATGATAGGCATTGAACGCAAACCGTCTCCATACCTAAATAAATGAACCATTTGCCCTCGAAAACCAATGATATATAAGACTGACATTTTCCACAAACAAGCTACAAATTTTTTATGCTTTTAATAAAGGGTAAATAGGTATTTTATAAATTTAAAATGAGTTTTAATATAAAAGATAATAAATTTGGTAAATTTGTGAGTTTTTGTAGTTTTGAGGGGAAATACGTAATTTCAAAGTTTAGATGGAGAAATACGTAATTTTCAAGCTTTTTAGGGGTATATGTGAACATTTTTTGGGTGGCCAATAAATTTATATATATTACGGCAATTTATAGCGGATTAGTGTTTATTTACTTTATTTTGGATTTAAGATACTTCGTACAGAATACTCGTCTTGCTTTTACGGTTTTACCAACAAAATGATGATGTCGATATTGAACAAGTTTTTGTAACCATTTTGACATTTTTCTATTTTTTGTGCTGTGAACCTACAGAATATATAGAGCTGTGTCGAATTGAATGTATCAATCATAACAATACCATTCTTTGACTATAATATTTAAGACATCATTTAAACATTTGTTTGTTTATATTATCAAATTATTTTATTGGGTATCATTTGTTTTAGCTTTTTTAAGTGTTTTGGGAGTCATTTCTTTTTAAATCATCTAAATTTAAGCATGAGTTGTATTGATGCTAACTTTTTACTGTTATTATTACTATTATATTTTAAGTATGGCATAAAATTACTGAAATTAATTTCTTTCAAGATTCAAATATATTTCAAATACTTATTGACTATTTGACGCAAGGTGGTCCCGATACTGTCTTGCCCGATAAGCTCAAGTACTCGGTTTTATGGTAATAGAGAAGGGTAAAGAGTCAAAGAACTAGGGCTGTAAATGAGCCAAGTTTGACCGAGTTACCTTCAACTTGACCTCAGCTCATTAAATAAATGAGCTGACTCACAACTCGTTTATAACTCGTTTAACCAGTTAATTATATACTACTAGTAAAAGAATTTATCAGTATCCAGCAATTTTTCATACAACAATAGTACATAAGCACCAACAATTTTTCATACAGCAACTTAGTACTTATGCACCAACAATTTTTTATACAGCAGCTTAACAAAAACAATTTCTGAGATTTATTGTGACCAATGCTATGTAACTCGAGTTATAAATGAGCGAGTTGGGTAAGCTCAAACTCAGCTCATTTATTAATGAGTCAGCCAACTCGAGGTTGAACTGACTCGAGTTGTAAATGTGTGAGTTAAAGCGAGCTGTAAATAAACGAGTTATGAGTGTCATGACTCCGCCGCCGGGCCGGGGCACGCGACAAGAGAGGCACCCTCGCATCAATCCTTCGTCCCGTCAACCTACGTCGCAAACAAAAACACAAAGAAACAATACGGAATAAGCTACAAAGCTCAGTAACCGGTTATTTAACGACGCAGCTTCTCTATAATTAGCTTAATTAAACAACCATTCAAACAGACTGGATTAATCCACACAAATTCAAATCAAATTATGCCTGCATATTTAACGATGATAGCACGTCGGTCTAGATTATCAGTAAAACAAGTCACACAGTATTTGGAATGTCTCTCACAGACCATTCCCACATTCACAGTACACACAATCTCATCAGTTCACAATCAAATTCGAACCTCAGACCCGCTATCCTGTTAAAATATGCCCAATAATCCAATATCCAATTCAACCAAACAAAATGAAAACACAGATTATAGAGAAGTCCGGTTACCTGATAGCGATCAATTCAGAAATCCAAATTAGATTGCAATCAACAGTTCAGAATCAACGCGACGTAATCGGAATTCCAATCGGACATGACATCAAATATCATCATATTTATCGAAACATATCTTATTATTTTCTCAAATTTGCTCTCTTTCATTTCGCTAAGTTTGATCATGATACTACGATACAATGATCCCATGTATATCAAGAGATTTTCACGGTGGTAAAAAAAATGAGAGGTGGTTTTCATGCAACGAGCCGCGTGGCATAAGTGCCACGTTGGCCTTTTGTTTTTTTTTAAGTTTAAGCTTTTTTACTTATATAACCGTTAGATTTGAAATATTATAAAACATTCTAAATAAATTCAAGAAAAATTATTAAAATTACCGGGTGTTACAAGCGAGTTACAAGTTTGAGTAACCCAACGAACAAACAAACAACAACTTTTCTATTTCAATATTCGCTGCTGGAACAACAACTTCATACATATTTAAAGTAAAACAAAATTAAAATCTCTCATAGGAAACTTAAACAAATAAATACTAATTTTTAGTAACCCAACGAAAGTTTGACTGATGTTTTAATTTCTTAATAAAGCCCATGCAGTCTTCTGTGTAGTCTAGTCAAAATTGATTAATTGTTCAAAGCTCTCCTTGGAAGTTCGGCCCATGTAGTCAAAATTATTAAATTGTTTAATTGTTTCAAGAATTCTAGAAGACCGGCCATGCAAATATCCATGCAGTCAAAGGGTTGGTTCAAATTTCAAGTTGCACATATAAATTCTTGATCGGCTTGGATTTAGTGTGCCCGTCATTCGTATCCGTGTCTGAATCGGACACTACCTCAGGACGCACCGCGTCACTATTTTATTCAAGTTTATTTAGTGTAATTTTAATAAAAAAATTACACTTTTATTTTTGAATTATTTCTCCAATGTTGATATTTTCCTTATATTTTATCGATTATATATATTGTAGGTACATTTTTATTGTTTGTTGGAAAAACCAGCTATTGGTGCAGTTTTAATAAAAAAAATGGCAGGGCATTATTGGAATTTGTTTTCTTTAGGATATTTATAAAAATTTCGGCAGAATTCACTTTGTGAGTAAAGCACCGCATGCTTTTTTTCTTGCTCTTTGATCTGTGTAAAGTTTTTTTTTTTTTTTTCTGAATGAATCGTGCTGCTTAGTCATGTGACACGTAGTTCAAATAATATTAACTCTCTCTTCTCTCTCTTCTCTCTCTTCTCTCTGTTTACAACAGGCAATTGCTCTTTCATTTTTTATGAAATTTTTGTTTTACGAACATACTTATCTATTGGAAGCTACTGATTGGAAAACTACATAAAATTCTATATATATAGTAATAAAAATATCCATCTTGTGCAATAATATGCTTTTGTTTATAGATTGTAATAATATGCTTTTCCAATCTATACTCTCCAATCACACCAATCCCAGCGTAAAAAGACACAACAGGAGACCATTTTCAATCAAGAAATTAAGGCCCAATATGTATTATTGGTAAGAAATTACAGCACAATATCTGGCATTGGTAAGAAATTAAGGTCCAATATCTGATATTGGTAATAAATTATGGGCCCAAGATGTTATCAAATGTACGGAAAATAATAGTTCAGATGTTAATTAGACGACTACAAATTTACTTTTATAAGACAACTGAAGACCATTTTCTAGCCCATAAATTAAGGCCCAATATGTAGTCTTGGTTAGAAATTACAGCCCAATATTTATGTGGCATTGGTAAGAGAAATTAAGGCTCAGTATGTACTATTGGTAAGATATTAAGGCCCAATATGTAGTCTTTGTATTCTGATTCATAACATCTCTCTCAGTAGCGTACTATTAGATATATATATTTTAGTATACACAAGGGATGGCATGCTTCATGATTGAATACTTTTAGTATACACAAGGGAAGTTTGCATATGGTGCCATTCAGTGAGAAGAATTCCAGTCAATTGCCTATTAAATTCCAGTCAATTCTCTAATACCTTACAATTTAATAGGCAATTGACTGGAATTCTTCTCACTGAATGACACCATATGCAAACTTCCCTTGTGTATACTAAAAGTATTCAGTCATGAAGCATGCCATCTCTTCTGATTAATATAATTCTTCTCACGAAGAAATGTCGTCACATCACAAATAATGGACTGCTAATTCTGAAAATTCCCTCCGAAGACCGAGTGAGTCTTCGCATTTCTCTTTTAGTCTAAGTCTTCATTGTACGATTAAAGGCTAACATTGTAACGATAAGGCCTTCTCGTCTTCACCTTTTCTACACTCTATATATGTACATGGTGGGGACCACTAAGGAGTGACCAATTATTTTGCAGTAATGACAAAGACCTCTGTTAGGCTCTCGATTTTTGACTGAATACATCCATTCATTCTTAAGTTCTATAATACTTACAAAAATGACACTAATTTTTTTAATTTAATGTTGTATTTTCTCTATATTTCTTTTTTGTAATTTATGCTGCAATTTTAATTGATACTTGCATAATAATTTTTTTTGGGAGATTGATCCGTATTTTCATGTTAAGAATAATGTCCAGAAAATAATAATATTTGGCAAACTTTTAAGATAATAAAATTAAATGAGCCAAAATAGTCTCTATCAGGGTTTCAAAAAAAAAAATGTGCCGAAAATTATAAGAATATGACATTCAAGAAATACCGTGCTCTCTATAAAATATGATATCTTTGAATAATTTCCAACAAATGTTGATTTCATATGAAGGGATTTTTTTTTTAGAAAAATTAAGGTTTGTAGTGAAGATACTGCTTTGGTAGTGATGAATGTAGTAAAGAATTTTCTTTGGAGTCACCAATAACGGTCAAAATAAAAATTTTGGATTTAATAACCTCAACTGCTCAATTCTCTGTTCTCTCCATTCTCTATTTCTCGTCTCCCTTTTGGTTCTCTAGGTTGTTCTCCCCTCACATGGCTCCACTCACATATATACTTGCAATCGCACTCTTAATCTCCTATTACACTTCTACAATTCTGGTGCATGGAAAACAAACTAATTTGAAAGATTGTCGCCCATTAAGATGCAGCAAGCACAGACCCATAGTCAGGTACCCATTCCGCCTCGACTCCCATGCACCTCACTGTGGCTATGACACCCTCATTCTCTCTTGCTCAGGCGGCAACACGGTGTTAAGCCTCCCCTATTCTGGTGACTACAACGTGACGGCAATAGATTACAAAAACTCAATGCTTGCGATAACAAGATACTCGTGGACTCTAAATTGTTCCTGGTCTCAAATTGCCCAGCCCAATGTAACCGACTCTCTCTTCTTTAGTCCTTCGTCGGTAGATCTCAGTTGGTTTGATTGCTCAGACATGCTCACCAATTTCTCAAAATATGAGTTTTTAGCAGGTCCTATCTCGTGCCTCGGGTCTCAAGACCACTTCATCTATGTGGCCTGGGCTGGAACCTACAATGAAGAGATTCCTTCAACCTGCCCAAGACTAGAAACAGCACCTTCTTTACTGGACCCAATGTACCACTATATCTCGACACTTCGACAAATAATTGGTTGTACGAACCTTCATCGTCTTCCGAATTCCAACACATGATTAGAGACTTCGAGGCAAGACCAGTCATTGCTCTGTATTGGCACCATGAGATAATCAACTGCAGCATGTGTGAAAAGAAATGGTGGCATCGCTGTGAATTCGACATTGAAACAAAAAAATCATTCTGTCGAGGTGACCTCATAAGTTGACCTTTCTTTTAGTACTTTGATTTTTTACTGCCGACAACTATATATGAGAGTTACATTGTTTATAATCATCTATCTCGAATTGAAAAAATTGACCATTTTGGCTGAGACCGTTGGAATATGTTATTGTTATACTTTGGAGTGCAAATTATACTGATGAAATGTCGGACCCTAGCTCCTAGCCTCCTGTTTAAATCTTAAGTTTTAAAATTTTATTGTTTCCGTTTGACATGAAAGTCCCTATATACTGTGCCATTCAGTCGCTTCTTTTAACTTCAATCAAACAGTTGGAAGAAAATCTCAGTTTTACATAGTTTTTTTTGGCTAAAATAATTACAATATGCCCGCTAACCACAAGTCTAACTAATCTCTTCATTTAATATTAAATTAGTTTATAAGAACTAAAATTAACTTGCCCTGGATACTAACATATAAACCGAAACCTTTTTCTTTTTCTTTTTCAGATTCACATATGGTGCTGAAAGCCAGTATGATTCCTCAACAACTTTGCTATCATGCTCGTGGATAAGAGTTAACAATATCCCTTCTCCTTTTGGCAGGCTTTGCTGTCTTCTACATACATCGTCAGTCAAAGCAAAACAAAACCGTTCGTCAAAAGATCGACAACTTCCTGAGAAGCTACAGAGTGATGAATTCAACACGGTACACGTACAACGACCTAAAAAAGATAACGACTAGGTTCAAGAAAAGAATAGGTGCTGGGGCATATGGGACTGTCTATAAAGGCGAGTTGCCTAACGGAATTCCAGTAGCCATTAAGATGCTACATAGATCTGCTTCGAGCGGAGAACAATTTGTAAATGAAGTTGCCACCATTGGAAGAATTCACCATGTACATGTTGTTCGCCTTTTGGGGTTTTGCTCTGAAGGAACAAATCAAGCACTTGTTTATGAATTCATGGAGAATGGGTCACTAGATAAGTACATATTCTCCTCAAAATGGAGAAAACGCCAATTTAGCATGGAAGAGATGATTGTAGTTGCTATGGGCATTGCAGAGGGTATCGAATATTTACACCAGGGCTGTGACCAACGAATTCTTCACTTTGATATCAAGCCTCACAATATTTTGCTTGACCATAATTTGGTTCCTAAGATCTCCAATTTCGGTCTCTCCAAGCTCTGTCCCAAGGATCAGAGTTACTTGACCATAAGTGCTGCTCGGGGTACAATGGGTTATCTTGCTCCAGAAATGTACTCCAGAAACTTCGGAGCAGTCTCTTACAAATCAGATGTTTATAGTTTTGGCATGTTGATTTTTGAGATGATAAGTGGAAGAAAGAATATCGACCCATTAAGAGAGGGAGGATTTCGGAGTGAAGATGTATACTTCCCAGAGTGGATTTACGAACAAGTAGCTCAAGAAAAAGACTTGTGTCTAGTTCTTGATGTGGGTGGCAATGAAGAAATTGCAAAAAAACTGGCTATTGTGGCATTATGGTGCATCCAATGGACGCCGGAAGATCGACCTTCCATGACGAGAATTGTTCAAATGTTGGGGGAGAATTTGCAAAACATGCAATTGCCCCCAAACCCTGTAATGTCTTCTTTTTGCGTTGCTACTTCTGGCCAAGATCTCTAGGTATTAGTCATACATGCATGCTTTGTATTATCTTTTTCTTTTTTTATCTTCTTTTCTTTTGAAAAGGAGGGTTCTTTGCCCATATTGTTACTTGGTATTGTCTGTAAATAAATAATAATATATGAAGTTATTTTGATGAAACGTGAAATTAGTTAAAATTTGATTGATTAAGTTCTTTTAAGCTTTGTCTGCCATTTGGCATTTTTGTCTTCCGAACAATTCGGGGTTAAAACATTTAATTCACTTAACTAAATCATCAGAAATAGCTCCTATCAAGAATCTTTCAAAAAAAAAAAAACTAAATCATCACAAACTGAATTCAGAAAAGTAGACAAACCGAAATCCAGTCATTTGTAGAACGGTCATTGCTAAATCTCAAGGTGTTCTACTGTTTGCACATTTAACTATTATGTATTAATTATGCTAGAAAAGGAATGGAAGTCTACTGACTTTAAATTAGATAAAATTTTAGCATGGCTCGGAAAATCGGTCGATTCCTAGTTGACTTCTTCTCGAGTTGGGTCGGAATTGGCCGAGATACACGGTGGGCGAGTTTTGTGGTGAAAATTGGTAGAATCAGTGTAATTAGAACAGTTCAACCGAGTTTTTTTTTCCAATCGAGCCAGTTCTCACAATTTTAGTGAAAAACAATATTCTTTTGCATTTCTATTCAAGGAAGATAATGGTGCTCCAAGAAATTGGAAACGGCTAGTGTTGGTAGGAAGAATGTTTAACATATTTTTTTTAATAGACTTGGTGCATTACTTTTTACTATACTAAATTTGAAGAACATAATTAATAACTTTCACCATTTTATATCTGAAACCAATAAATTGTTTTTGTTTTGCTGGTAAATTAATATGTGGTTAACTGTGAGGTTGACACATTCACTAATAATCGCACTTTTGAACAAGCTTATAAATCTTGTTCGTAACTGTCAAGTTTTGTTTCTTTTCCTCATGTGACTTCTCTTATCTATTTTAATGTTAATTGGACATCTCCATTACATTTTTTTAATTTTTTTATTGGTATTTAATAAATTTCTTTTCCTTTTTGTTATTTTTTTCCTTTATTTTTCTGGGAATAAACATTAAACATATAGCAGTCCAGTAGACCAATTAATTATTTTTTTCCAGCACCTTTATTTTGGACAAATTATCTTTTATCAATTATTCCTAATTTCTTTGTACAAAACAAGCTTCTAACAAAATAAAATCCGAGTTTCCGATCTGATTCGGTCAATTCCTACTAATTTACCCGATTTCAGTTATGCGGTTAACTTATACCAATTCCGATTCCAATTTTCAAAGCCTTGGTTATTACTCAATAGTTTGTTTCTTGGATGCTTCTTTTCTTTTGCTTTTATTAGAGACAATTTTTGGTGATTAGGCATATTAGTTCTTACTAATAGTTCATTATTACTGTAATAGTTCTTCGCTCGGTAATAAATTGATTTCTTTATGTGTTAATGGAAATTTAGCAGATAAAAGTAAAGGAAAATTCTCTAGAACTATTCCCTAGAGGTCACATCAAGTTTTTAGTAAATGACTTTGATCATCCAAAATATCTTTTGTAGTCTAAAATAATATGCACATCAGCATCAAGGAAAATTCTCAGATTGATAATTATTTGACCTCATTTTCATTGATTCTTCCTCATCATATACATCATCTATATAGGCCATTCATTCAGCTGGTTCATATGCTAACCAATAACAAAAAAATAAGAAGCATGACATTCTTAAACTTGCTCATATTTCTCTTCCTCTTTTACAATTTTGAATGTTCCAGCTCTTCTTCATTTGGAGAGCTTCATAACATCACTTATCCATATCAACTTCCTGGAACATGTAAGCAGAAGGCCTATGAGTTGCAGTGTGATGGCAATGACACCGTCTTATACATCGGGGCCACCAAGTATCTTGTAAAAGAGATGTCGGTGGAAAACAAGACACTTAGGCTTGTTGATCCTGACTTGGCAGTAGGGGGTTGCCGCTTACCAAAGCAGACACATTCTTTTCAATACCCTAATTTAAATAATTATTATAGTTATTCATTTAGATCATTTAGTTCATTCCATGTCCTCTTCTTCAATTGTACCGAAGAAGTAAAAGACAATAAGATGTACAAGCTAATAGATTGTATTGATGGGCCTCGTTCAAGAGTTTATGCAGCATATACCTATGATGCTCGCAGCACCCCCGAGTCATGTAGGTATGTAGGAGGCACTGTATCCAATTATGAGGTGTACAAGCGTTGGAATGGTAGTGATGGTGTCGATATAATGAAGATGCTGAGAGGTGGATTTGTGGTAAGCTGGAACAGAACAGAGTTGGCCATTGCTACAGATCTTGGGGACGACGATAAGATTTGTTCTGGTTTGCAAATTTGCTGGAGTATTACAAAAAGGTAAATAAAATTATCTATCTTTTCTCCTAATTGGCCTTGCAGCTATGATGGTCAGATATTAAGATGACTAATTTTAAATGGTAATGGTTTTAGACATGGTTTTTTAAAATCGCCCAGTCTGAGTGAGACCAGAAATAGTCAGGGGTTTCCAATTTCTACACAATTTACATGGCTGGACAATTTTTGCACTAAAACTCGGTCGAATTGGTGTTTTAAAAAATCGGATTTAACCATTGACAAGTTTTGTACAGAAACTCAATGCAATCGCGGTAATCACTGGAAACTTTCTGATTCTTTAGTAGATCCATAATTTTGGGTATATGAGTTAGAACTGAGAAACTGATTAGAATAGAACAAATAAAACAAAAGTGGGACCATAATTGAGATGGTTCAAATTAATGGGCCGATTTTTATGGGCCTTTTTCTTAGTTATTGTTTACTTCATCATTTAAGTCTCGAACTCTGCTGTGTTCAGGTAAGGTCCGATTAGAAAAATTTAATTTATTAAATATATTTTCATTTTTCATTTACCCCTAAACCAGTGGAGGGTATGTAAAACAATCTAGTATAGCATTTAACGTTTTGGATGCAAAAATTCTATGCTCTACAAGCTTTATTTTTCTTCTAATATAGCCCATAATGAAAAATGTTATGCGTATTAATTACTTTCTCATCAATTCTATAATATTTTACTATCTATGCAATTTGCAATTAATTCCGACAGTTTTTTATTATTATTTTCTTACGTCTGTATTTTTCTACAATAGTTGATTACATAAATGAAATTATTTTCTCCCTAACATAAATTTGAACAAACTTTATATATATAAAGGTGTCTCCATCTCACCAATCATATTAATTTTAACAATCCTTCTAAAAAAAAGTTTATATATAAATCTTTAAAGTACGTATACTTAACATCTACCCTATTGATGTATATACTTGAGAAACACCATTTGAACTGTCACTCGTAAAACCTTAATTACTTGAGAATCGTCTAAGAAATTACTTTAATTGTGACAATCAGCTAAGAAATAAATCAGCAAATAACCTTCTCGTTTCCCCTTTTTTTTGGTTGTCAATTCAGGGACTTGATGATGAGAGAGACTAGTACTGGCTTGAAACTCTTTGAACTTCTTTTCCTTCAGACACTATTTTTGGGTTGCATTTACGACCCGCCAGACTATACAACGGTTACTACTTCGCACGTGCTTTTTGGTTTCATGCTCATATTGGTTGTTATTGTTGGAAGTTGATTCAAAATTAACACACCTAATTAAGATGGCTGCCAAAGTTAGTGGGTTAGAATTTCTCCAAAATTAGAAGTCTGTATTTGTCAAGTGTTCTAGATTAGTATTTCTATATTTAGTTGAGTTAGTGGAGAATATGGTTTCCTTATTTACACTAGGCAGAAATAGCATGTAGTAGGGTTAGTGGATTCCTTATTTAGATTAATGTTTAGCTATAAATTCAGATGTACTTTGTATCCGAATTAAGAAGGCAATAGAAGTTAATTTCAGCAGCAAATTTCTTCTCTCTATTTTGTTGTATCCTTCCGAAATTTCCAACATTTGGTATCAGAGCCGAGTCGATCAACCCTGGGGCGTTTTCATGGCAGAAAACGGCAGCACCATGGTGAATGTTACACAACTAGCAATTCCGCTGTTCAAAGGCGAGAATTATGAGTTTTGGAGCATCAAGATGACGACCTTGTTCAAGTCTCATGGCCTATGGGACTTGATAGCAAATGGAGTTCCTAATCCAGATCCTAATCCGCAAGAGAATCAGAAGAAAGATGCACGAGCGTTGTTTTTCATCCAACAAGCAGTGCATGACACCATCTTCTCGAAAATCGCAGCAGCCACCAATGCAAAGGAGGCATGGACAACCCTGAAAACAGCATTTCAAGGGAGTACTCGAGTCATGGCAATCAAACTTCAAGGCCTACGCAGGGACTTTGAAACGTTGCAGATGAACAAGGAAGAATCTGTGCAAATTTTCCTTTCAAGAGTACAAGAGGTGGTCAATCAAATCAGAGTATTTGGAGACACCATGGAGGAGAAGACTGTGGTGGCAAAGGTGTTGAGAAGTCTAACACCCAACTTTGATTATGTGGTAGCAGCAATAGAAGAGTCCAAAGATCTAGACACCTATTCCTTTGATGAACTCATGGGGTCACTGCAGACTCATGAATCAAGGCTGTCCAGATCAGAAGAAAGTGGTGTTGAAAATGCCTTTTACACGAAGGGGGAGTCAACTCGAGGTAGAACCACGAGCAGTAAGTTTCCACCTCAATTCCAGCAAAGGTATCAACAGAATCAGCAACAATTCCAGCAGTCCAACAGATTGCAAAGGAAAGATGTACAGTGCTATTATTGCAATAGGTTCAGGCACTACCAATCCGAGTGCTACAAGAAGCAAAGGGAGGAGAATCAAGCAAGCTATGCTGTAGAAGAAAATGAGCAACCGTCACTCTTCATAACACCGAAAGCAAGATTGACGCAAGTAGCAAGGGCACAGTAGGAGTGCACATAAAAGAAAAAGGTGGCAGCAGTCCAGAAAGTGGCAAAATCACGGTGAGTAGAAATTTTTTGTTTGATGAAAAAGCCATCAAGGTGGAGAATGTAGGGCTCATTCGTCAGAGGCCGTTGAAGCTGGTGTACAACCATGATATACGGCTGGCTCAAATGTCAGAAAAATGTAGTTTCAAGGTGTTGAGAGATATTGTGACGAAGAGGTTTCCTTCTTTAAAATCTGTGCTAATCAAGTACAAGGATTATGATGGGGATCTGGTTACCATTACTGATACACAAGTTCTGAGGATGGCAGAATCATGTTTTGACCAGCCTGTACAGATGGAGGCAGAGAAAGAAGAAAAGGGACTTTCCTTGATGAGACTACATATTGTAGAAGTCAATCCTGAGCAAGAGCCAACAATCACAGAGGAGGAAACTGAAGTTCTTGTTTCCACCACAAACTTAAATGAAGTATCCAAAGAGGCCACAGCTGGAGCAGATGTTAACATGTAGGATTCGAAACCTGAAGCAGAATCTGATGAGAAGCATGTGCAGATGGAAACCGAGACCAAGGTGGAGTCTAAGAAGAAATTAAAGAAGACCAATGTGTCAATGCAAGAAATGGTATATGATGCATTGCCAGCTGAGGAGGCAAAGACAAGAAAGAAGGAGAAAGAAAAGGAGAAGCAATTGAAGAAGATGCTAGAGGGCAAGCTTCTAACTGGGAAACAAAAGGAGGAGCAGAGAAAATTGGAAGCTATGAGACGGCAGTTCCTTGCACAAAGTGCTGAGGGTTTGGGCAGTACAAGTTCTGGTACAACTGAGGTTAAAGAGAGGCCAAAATATGAGACAAAGAAGCAAAAGCCCAAGGTGGTTGAAAAGGAGGTCACACTGGAGGTTGATAATGATGTGGAAGAATCCACGGTGGATGATGAATCAGACAAGTCACAATCTCAGGTAGTTGATATCGAAGAGGCCAAGGAGCAGATAGAAGAAGATGATGTTGAAGCTTGGAGTAACCTATTTTGAATCAAGGGGGAGTGTTGGAAGTTGATTCAAAATTAACACACCTAATTAAGATGGCTGCCAAAGTTAGTGGGTTAGAATTTCTCCAAAATTAGAAGTCTGTATTTGTCAAGTGTTCTAGATTAGTATTTCTATATTTAGTTGAGTTAGTGGAGAATATGGTTTCCTTATTTACACTAGGCAGAAATAGCATGTAGTAGGGTTAGTGGATTCCTTATTTAGATTAATGTTTAGCTATAAATTCAGATGTACTTTGTATCCGAATTAAGAAGGCAATAGAAGTTAATTTCAGCAGCAAATTTCTTCTCTCTATTTTGTTGTATCCTTCCGAAATTTCCAACAGTTATTTTGGAAATTCTTCTTGTTTTATTGGGTAAGCAACCTTTCTAAATGAAACCCTCTTCCGGACACAACCACACATATATAAATTTCCTTCATGTTATAGTTGCTGGTCATAAAAATAGTGGAATCTCCATACTTACCCCACTTTCATTTTCAAAATTAATTAACAAGGATTTCAAAATTAAGTTTTATGGCTTTTCTATTTGAAACTGTGTTGTGATATTAGTCCACTGTTTGGTAGTTAGTATTAATTAAAAGCTTTGGGCCAGTACTTACAGTCAATTGAAAGGGACTTATGAAGAGCGGACAGCACAACTCAGGAGAGTGGCTATAACTGAAAAATGGGAGATGTTAAAGCCTTTATACGACCTTCACTTGAAATTAGAAGAATGAGCCAAGTGCTCGTCTAACTCGTCCATAAATGTTTTGTATGAACCCTCGCTTTTCTGATATGCACAATCAGATTTGAATGCTCGTGATATGCACAATCAGATCGAAGGGCTAAGATTTGGCACTATTAATTCCCTTCTTCTACTAGAACAGTGTATAGTAGTGTTTTCAAACACTGAATAATTGAGATTTAGAGTCAACACAAAACAAATGCCCCATATTTGACTTTGCATTGAGGATGAACAATATATTTAATGAAATTGGCCAATCTTTTTTGTCTATTTAATTTGTTGACCCCTAAATTGGTCCCAGAAAATCTCAATAGCCATCAACCCATTTGATCAAATTGTGAATTGTCCAATAAAGACTCACAAGTCTAATTCATAAAATTCATGAAATGTCCCACACTAAACCCTGATTCACGACATTAAACATACCTAATTACATGAATGGCCATAGTGTCATATATTGGGCCGGTGCCTGTCACAAAAAAAGGATGATTCCAGTTTTTCTTCAATCTGCTTCCCAAATTAAACACATATCACAAGCTGGGCCTGCCCTTAGATCCGAAAATCAAATAGGCCAGGCCTGTTTTCAATATTTTACAAGCATGTAAGCTCTTTATTAGTTTTCTTTTGGTATCATTCTAAAATTTGTTTCTTCCTCAAAACATTTCCTTCCCCCACACGGTTAGCATGTGGTCGAGTAGAGATCGGCCCATTTAGTTTTCGGCTGGGAACCTAATATAGAATACGTTATTAGAGGAGGGTTCTAATACCTCATGCCTTTTATGAGGTTGGCTAATATCAAAACTTTTGTTCCTAGGCCATGGAACAAACGCTTCGGGTTTTATATTTTTAAAGTCCAAACGGTCGATCAAAACCGTTCAACATTCAATCTATAATAAATGTGCTTGGAGACTAAATTTTACATTTTTAGAATTATTTTACTATTTATTAAGTCAGTTTTAAAATCATTGTTTTCCATGATCCCGAAATTGCCGGCATTTTTATTAATACGCCAAAAAAAAACAAGTAGGCCAGGCCTGTTTTTAATAATTTCCAAACATGCAAGCTCTTTGGATATATTTCCAGCTGTACGTATATTTGCCATGGACATTTGCATTTCCTTCCCCCTCAAGGATTAAAGTGCCTCTTTATTATTTTCTTTTGGTATCATTCTAATATTTGTTTCTGCCTCAAAACACTATAATCAATGATGAGTACATAAGAAACATGAGGAGGGTTCAAATGCCTCCATTTTTCATGCCTCCACCATGCCTCCATTTTTAAAACTTTAATAACTCAAAATTTAAAACTAAAAAATCAAAATAAAACCGTTGGATATGATCTACATCATTTTATCTATGCACGTGTAAAAAATTATGACATTTCAATTTTGTTTTGGTTGTCATCAAGAGCTTGTAAAAAATGTACTAATGTGAATAATTTCTAGACGTTGATTTTCCAACTTATTGATTCACATAAAAACAAAAATCAAAATGTGATAATTTTTTATGAGCACATAGATAAAATGTTGTAGATCATATCCAACGGTTTTATTTTGATTTTTTAGTTTTAAATTTTGAGTTATTAAAGTTTTTAAAAATGGAGGCATGGTGGAGGCACGAAAAATGGAGGCATTTGAACCCTCCTCAAGAAACATTTCCTTCCCCACACGGTTAGCATGTGGTGATAGCTTGCTCAAGAAACAAAGTGCATAACATTTCTGATGCATGGCATTTTTCCCAATAGTATTATCTTAATGACTACATCATCCACCTCATTTGTGTGATTTAATTATCATGAACCAATTCGGTATCAATAGAGGTACTGTCTAAACAATTTTCTTGCGCTTTTCAATCATTCAATCAGCTTAATATAAATATGCTTAAGTTTTTAATTATATATCTCACATTATCATTGAAAAGTAAAATTACCCCTCAACTAAACCACTGTTACATCCTTATTGAAGAACACCAAATAGAATAAAACCATAAACATGGGTACCACACCATGTGATTGACAACTAAGAGTTTCATTTCATTTCATCATCAAGCATGCATCATTAATTTGTTGTTGCATATTTTGTGTATACAATATGTTACGAGTCATTGACATATATAAGCCTCTGAAAACATATCAATGTAGGAAATGTGTTTTTTTTTTTTTATTAAGGATCTTTTCTGGTATTAAAAATTAGCTGACGTTGAGCCTGGTTCACGATTTAAGTGACATTAGAATACCAATATTAATAGTTATAACAACTGATTTTTCAAAATAGTTATAACTTGTATGTTATGAATTACAATTTTTAACAATATAAAATAAAATAAAAAATTAGGAATAAAATAGCATGCATTTATTCTCCAAAATATCAAAACAGTAAATAAAAAAAAACTTAAATTTTGGGGCTGATTCACTGGATATTTAAAAAAAATGTCAGTCGGATATTCCTTTTCCTGAGTCATATGCAGTATTGTTCTTGAGTCTGGACAAAACCAGATTTAGTTCTGGTTCGGTTTTTACCGATTCAACTGTTCGCTCCGATCCGATTTTAATAATAAATTGTTAATTGAGGAGGAATGCTTTTTTTTTAATCTGTCTACATTTTTTAAACGATTTTATTAGCGGACGAGCTGGAACTAAAATAATTAATGAAGTGTACTTACGAGTTGTTGAGTTGCTATTGGAATATGGGAGAAGTTTGGGTCCGATGCCCATCGGACTCAAAGTGAGTTCGATGGGTTCGATGACCCTCTGATCCACTTTAAGATTCGCGCCCGCAACTTTCACGTCTGCTTTAAATTTGTGTGCATGAATATTAAAGTAGATCGGACGGTCCCTAAACCCATCAGACCCAAGCTGCTCTCTTGGAATATATAAAGTACACTAAATTAATATGTTTAGGTAGAAAATTAATGATGCATTATAATTTGTAACTATGTCAAATAATTTTATACATTTAAGAAATTTACTAATTATTGGTCTATGCAAACAAACCATGATATATTATTAATTCACGTTTAAATTTGAATAAGATGTTGATGGATACAAATATTAATTTATAGTATTGACGAATACGGATGTATAGATAACATTGTATAAAATAAAGACAGTTTCGATTTAAATTCTGATATAAATATGGAGAAAAATAATTATTTCGAACCTAATATAGAATATGTTATTAGAGGAGGGTTCCAATACCTCATGCCTTTCATATCTTATCATACCTCATATTTTATATTTTCGTTTTCAAAGTTCAAACTCTCGATCCGAACCGCTCAACATGATATTCATACTAAAATATATTTGAGAATGAAATTTTATAATATTTGAAAAAATATTTACTACTTTTTAAGATAAGTACAAAATCACTGTTTTTGAACCGTTCAAAAGCAGTAATTTTGTACCTATCTTAAAAAACAGTGAAGAGACTGATTCACTATTTTCGGTTGCAGTTTTTTTAAGAATAAGCCACATATATAGCATTGGCAATTGAGCATAAGTTGGAGGGAATGAGAAGTTATTTTTTAGAAGAATAAGCCACATAGCATTGACAATTGAGCATAAGTTGGAGGGAATGAGAAGTTATTTTTTTTTCGTTGTCATCACTTACCTCTCTAATGCACATTCTTTTTTTTTTGAATGTCATGGCAGATACTGCCAGATTTTATTATTCTCCAAATAACAGTATCCGCAAACCCCTGAGTACAGATAACAACTCACACTACAACACTATAACAGTAAGAAGAAATAATGAAGTAAAAAAGGAAAAATAATGAACAAACTGTCAAAATCCTGGACTCCAATTCTTAGCAGTACAGTGCCCATAGCCGGCCTTCTACCAAAATCTTTTGAGCAACTACCTCTGGTGGCCTTCTTCCTCCTCTGAAAATTCTTTCATTCCTTTCTTTCCATAAAAACCAAGTCACACAAACAAACCACATAATCCAATTCCTTGCACCGCCCCTTGATGAATGTTTATAAGTATTTAAAGATTCATACCATATACGTTCAACTGTGCCTTGAGGAGAGAAAATTTTGTTCAACCGTGGTTTGCTCTAATGCATATTCACTGAGGTTTTAAGATTATACATGCGCCTGTTCACTGATGTCATCACTTACCTCTCTAAACTTCAAAATTAATATTTATCCCTCTAAACTTTGAAATTACGTATTTCCTCTCAAAACTTCAAAAACTCACAAATTTACCAATTTATTGTCTTTTATATTAGAACTCATTTTAAATTTATAAAATACCCATTTTACCCTTTTAAAACATAAAAATGTAGCTTGTTTAAGGAAAATGTTGGTCTTATATTTGATCAGTGCATGTCACTTCAACATTCGTGTGGTTCGCTTCAATATTTGAGCTGATCTAGTGCACACAGCTCTTTTAGCAAATTAGACAGTAAGGATTCAAATTTGAGTATGATAGGCATTGAATGCAAACTGTCTCCATACCTAAAGAAATGACCATTGGCCCTCGAAAACCAATGATATATAAGACTGACAGTTTCCACAAACAAGCTACAAATTTGCTCTGTTTTTTCATTTAGTCAAGGTTATATATTGTGAGTCACGGGTGTGAGTTTCTTAGAATAGAAAAAAGAAAACAAAAATAAAAGCTGGAATGAGCAAATCGAAAATTTAAATGTAAACCAGCTGGAAAGGAAAAACCCGAAATGAATACTGCAAATAAAGCTGAGAACTAAACTACTGATAACTACTATCAGTATCTAATTAAGGTATGACCATTGTGTGAGTAGTACTTCATCTGCCAGCTCCCTGTCAGTTTAATGCAATTTTTACTATCAGATTAAACACCAATCTCCTAATACATGGATCAATGGGACGATATTCCAGGAAATTTAATTTTGTAAAGAATGGTACTTAACATAAGAGTATACTCTATATATATTATTGTATATATTGTGGGAATGTATTTAAAATAAAATAAAATCAAACTCAAAATCTCGGTCCAACCGTCTGGTTTAGTCCGATTTTTATAAAACTGACCACTAGAGCATTTCAACCACTTCCCACGAAATAGAAATTGTCTTATTTCATTTGTTATTAAATTATTTTTATTTCTCCCTTGGTTAACTATTTCCAAATAAAATAAATCCTTAAGTTGTTACAATTAAATTATGTATAACACAGTTAAACTAAATAATAACAGTAAAAATATTGACACCTCAACTTCCTTAGTTTTCACTTATTTCAATTTGGCAGATACTAAGTCATCACAAGACCTCGAAATCTAAAGTCATCAAAGACCTCGAATTCTAAAGTCAGCTAGACTTGTGTGCAATTTTATATTCTTAAGGGCTAGTCCATATCCACAATTTACGAAAGGCCTATTTTCTTTAAAAAATTTAATGAAAAAATATTTAAGCTGGATGCTTGTGCAATTGAATACTATAATGATATAATCTACTTACACAGAACAAAGTCCAATTTACAACAGGCAATTGCTCTTTCATTTTTTATGAAAATTTTGTTTTACACAACAGGAGACCATTTTCAATCAAGAAATTAAGGCCCAATATGTATTATTGGTAGAAATTACAGCACAATATCTGGCATGGTAAGAAATTAAGGTCCAATATCTGATATTGGTAATAAATTATGGGCCCAAGATGTTATCAAATGTACGGAAAATAATAGTTCACATGTTAATTAGAGAACTACAATTTACTTTTATAAGACACAACTGAAGACCATTTTCTAGCCCATAAATTAAGGCCCAATACGTAGTCTTGGTTAGAAATTACAGCCCAATATTAATGTGGCATTGGTAGAGAAATTAAGGCTCAGTATGTACTATTGGTAAGATATTAAGGCCCAATATGTAGTCTTTGTATTCTGATTCATAAAATCTCTCTCAGTAGCGTACTATTAGATATATATATACTAAAATATTTTTTTGAGGAGGAATCACATACTTGCTGAGATCAATAGTGATATAATTTTATTAAAAACGGTTAAAACTTCTGATCCTAAACAGGTAGGTTTCATGCACCTCGAGATCTGCTTTATTTTACTAAAAAAGTTTGAACTTATGTATCCAAGCCTCCAAGGGTCAAACTTGTGCTTGGTGGGATGAACAGAGAGACTAAAATTAATTTTTAAAAGTATCCGACCACGCACAAGTTTGACCCTTGGAGGCTTGGATACATAAGTTCAAACTTTTTTAGTAAAATAAAGCAGATCTCGAGGTGCATGAAACCTACCTGTTTATTTTTACTAAATAAGTTTGAACTTATGTATCCAAGCCTCCAAGGGTCAAACTTGTGCGTGGTGGGATGCTTTTAGAAAAAAAAAAAAAACAAAGTCATCTCGAGGTGACTTTTGAAATAATTATTGTACTTGTTAATAGTTCTTCTGGTAAAATAAAGCAGATCTCGAGGTGCATGAAACCTACCTGTTTGTTTTATTTATTTATTATTTCTTGAAAAGAACTTTTTTAGTTTATTAAGATTCGTCCTTATCCAAACCTATTAATTAATTACAATGCCTACTCGATGCATTGAGCAATAAGAGAAAAACAAGTAATTAATTAATTTAATATTGATAACTTGAAGTTCATCAAGAAATGTCACGTTAGTCTGTGGAGCACAATACGGACCGCTGTTCCCCACCATGTACAGTTGAATTCAAATCCTCTGAGATACCTCAAATTTTGAGTTGGATCTGTGGAAAATCCGAATTTTTATATTCTTTCTGCATGAATCTCAAAGCATAATATTTACTGGTCCTCTGCTTTTCGAATAGCCCGATTTTAGATAAACTGAAAATTTAAAATATCTCACAGAATGCAGACTCATGCATATGTTATTGCTCGGAGAACTCACCTTTTCCTTAATATTATTTTATTCTATATTTCGTGATTTTCATGGCTATGTATTGTGCTACTTTGTTAACGTTAAATATGCTTTACACGCCAAATCATTGTAGAAGGGATTTCAAGCTCGAATATGGTGTCAAAATTATGCTACTTTGTTTTTAATGTGAAGTACTACTGGTTCGGCAGCGGCGATTGTCAAAAGCATTTTTATTTTGTGGTGGCCATTAATGGTCGAAAGTAAAAAAAATTCTGATTTGGTAATCTTTTGAGGTGATGAAAAGTTACCTCATCTCACCCATATTGCATGGAGACAGATGTATCATCCTTATTGGTACTGTAGATATTTTGACATATTTTATGCAAATATTTTGTTTCATAAAGAGTTAAGAACTTAAGATCAATACCATGCATCGACTGTGCAATATTTTTGACGTATTTCTAATTTTATCTTTGCTTTTTTGGTACAAATCAAGCAGGGTCGAAATAGAAAGAATTTTTAGAATCAACAGTGTTTGTAACATATTGTATATATGAAGTTAGCCGTAAGTGGTAAAAACAAACTCTATATAAGGAAAACCAAACAGACAACTCAAACAAGCTTAAAGTATAAGGACTAAGGAAATTTTTCTCACGAAGAAATGTCGTCACATCACAAATAATGGACTGCTAATTCTGAAAATTCCCTCCGAAGACCGAGTGAGTCTTCGCATTTCTCTTTAGTCTAAGTCTTCGTTGTAACGATTAAAGGCTAACATTGTATCGATAAGGCCTTCTCGTCTTCACCTTTTCTGCACTCAGAAGATATATGTACATGGTGGGGACCACTAAGGAGTAACCAATTATCAATTTGCAGTAATGACAGAGACCTCTCTGTTAGGCTCTCAATTTTTGACCGAATACATCCATTCATTCTTAAGTTCTAAAATACTTACAAAAATGACACTAATTTTTTTTAATTTAATGTTGTATTTTTTCTATATTTTTTTTTGTAATTTATGCTGCAATTTTAATTGATACTTGTATAATAGTTTTTTTTGGGAGATTGATCCGTATTTTCATGTTAAGAATAAGGTCCAGCAAATAATAATATTTGGCAAACTTTTAAGATAATAAAAATGAGCCAAAATAGTCTCTATCAGGGTTTCAAAAAAAAATGTGCCAAAAATTATAAGAATATGACAGTCAAGAAATACCGTGCTCTCTATAAAATATGATATCTTTGAATAATTTCCAACAAATGTTGATTTCATATGAAGGGATTTTTTTTTTTGGAAAAATTAAGGTTTTTAGTGAAGATACTGCTTTGGTAGTGATGAATGTAGTAAAGAATTTTCTTTGGAGTCACCAATAACGGTCAAAATAAAAATTTGGATTTAATAATCTCAACTGCTCAATTCTCTGTTCTCTCCATTCTCTATTTCTCGTCTCCCTTTTGGTTCTCTAGGTTGTTCTCCCCTCACATGGCTCCACTCACATATATACTTGCAATCGCACTCTTAATCTCCTATTACACTTCTACAATTCTGGTGTTTGGAAAACAAGCTAATTTGAAAGATTGTCGCCCATTAAAATGCAGCAAGCACGGACCCATAGTCAGGTACCCATTCCGCCTCGACTCCCATGCACCTCACTGTGGCTATGACACCCTCATTCTCTCTTGCTCAGGCGACAACACTGTGTTAAGCCTCCCCTATTCTGGTGACTACAACGTGACGGCAATAGATTACAAAAACTCAATGCTTGCGATAACAAATACTCGTGGACCCTAAATTGTTCTTGGTCTCAAATTGCCCAGCCCAATGTAACCGACTCTCTCTTTTTAGTCCTTCGTCGGTAGATCTCAGTTGGTTTGATTGCTCAGACATGATCACCTATTTCTCCGAATATGAGTATTTAGCCGGTCCTATCTCGTGCTTCGGGTCTCAAGACCACTTCATCTATGTGACCTGGGCTGGAACCTACAATGAAGAGATTCCTTCAACCTGCACCAAGACTAGAAACAGCACCTTCTTTACTGGACCCAATGTACCACTATATCTCGACACTTCGACAAATAATTGGTTGTACGAACCTTCATCGTCTTCTGAATTCCAACACATGATTAGAGACTTCGAGGCAAGACCAGTCATTGCTCTGTATTGGCACCATGAGAAAATCAACTGTAGCATGTGTGAAAAGAAATGGTGGCATCGCTGTGAATTTGACATTGAAACAAAAAAATCATTCTGTCAAGGTGACCTCATAAGTTGACCTTTCTTTTATTACTTTGATTTTTTACTGCCGACAACTATATGAGAGTTACATTGTTTATAATCATCTATCTCGAATTGAAAAAAATGGACCATTTTGGCTGAGACCGTTGGAATATGTTATTGTTATACTTTGAAGTGCAAATTATACTGATGAAATGTCTGACCCTAACTCCTGGCCTCCTGTTTCAATCTTAAGTTTTAAAATTTTAATGTTTCCGTTTGACATGAAAGTCCCCATACTGCGCCATTCAGTCGCTTCTTTAACTTCAATCAAACAGTTGGAAGAAAATCTCAATTTTACGTTGTTTTTTTTAAGGTTAAAATAATTATAATATGCCCACTAACCACAAGTCTAACTAATCTCTTCATTTAATATTAAATTAGTTTATAAGAACTAAAATTAACTAGCCCTGGATACTAACATATAAACCTAAACCTTTTTCTTTTTCTTTTTCAGATTCACATATGGTGCTGAAAGCCAGTATGATTCCTCAACAACTTTGCTATCATGCTCATGGATAAGAGTTAACAACATTCTATTAAACTTATGATCCTAATATTTTTTTTTTTTTTTTTCATTAGGTATATCCGCAGGCGCAATATCCCTTCTCCTTTTGGCAGGCTTTGCTGTCTTCTACATACATCGTCAGTCAAAGAAAAACAAAACCGTTCGTCAAAAGATCGAAAACTTCCTGAGAAGCTACAGAGTGATGAATTCAACACGGTACACATACGACGACCTAAAAAAGATAACGACTAGGTTCAAGAAAAGAATAGGTGCTGGGGCATTTGGGACTGTCTATAAAGGGGAGTTGCCTAACGGAATTCCAGTAGCCGTTAAGATGCTACATAGATCTGCCTCGAGTGGAGAACAATTTGTAAATGAAGTTGCCACCATTGGAAGAATTCACCATGTACATGTTGTTCGCCTTTTGGGATTTTGCTCTGAAGGAACAAATCAAGCACTTGTTTATGAATTCATGGAGAATGGGTCATTAGATAAGTACATATTCTCCTCAAAATGGAGAAAACGCCAATTTAGCATGGAAGAGATGATTGTAGTTGCTATGGGCATTGCAGAGGGTATCGAATATTTACACCAGGGCTGTGACCAGCGAATTCTTCACTTTGATATCAAGCCTCACAATATTTTGCTTGACCATAATTTGGTTCCTAAGATCTCTGATTTCGGTCTCTCCAAGCTCTGTCCCAAGGATCAGAGCTACTTGACCATAAGTGCTGCTCGAGGTACAATGGGTTATCTTGCTCCAGAAATGTACTCCAGAAACTTCGGAGCAGTCTCTTACAAATCAGATGTTTATAGTTTTGGTATGTTGATTTTGGAGATGATAAGTGGAAGAAAGAATATCGACCCATTAAGAGAGGGAGGATTTCGGAGTGAAGATGTATACTTCCCAGAGTGGATTTATGAACAAGTAGCTCAAGAGAAAGACTTGTGTCTAGTTCTTGATGTGGGTGGCAATGAAGAAATTGCAAAAAAACTGGCTATTGTGGCATTATGGTGCATCCAATGGACGCCAGAAGATCGACCTTCCATGACGAGAATTGTTCAAATGTTGGGGGAGAATTTGCAAAACTTGCAATTGCCCCCAAACCCTGTAATGTCTTCTTATTGTGTTGCTACTTCTGGCCAAGGTCTCTAGGCATTAGTCATACATGCATGCTTTGCATTATCTTTTTTTTTTATCTTCTTTTCTTTTGAAAAGGTTTGCCCATATTGTTACTTGGTATTGTCTGTAAATAAATAACAATATATGAAGTTATTTTGATGAAACGTGAAATTAGTTAAAATTTTATTGATTATGTTCTTTTAAGCTTTGCGTGCTATTTGGCATTTTCACCTTCCAAACAATTTGGGGTTGAAACATTTAATTCACTTACCTAAATCATCAGAAATAGCTCCTATCAAAAATCTTTCAAAAAAAAAAAATCATCAGAAACTGAATTCAGAAAAGTAAACAAATCGAAATCCAGTCATTTGTAGAACGGTGATTGCTAAATCTCAAGGTGTTCTACTGTTTGCACATTTAACTATTATGTATAATTATGCTAGAATAGCTGAACAGGAATGAATGTCTACTGACTCCAAATTAGATAAAATTTTCTTGTGCATTTTGTTTGTAATTTATCCCAGTTTTTAGCATGGCTCGGAAAATCCGTCGATTCCTAGTTGACTCGGCCGAGTCGGATCGGAATTGGCTGAGAAACACAGTGGGCAAGTTTTGTGGTGAAAGTCGGTAGAATCGGTGGAATTAGAACAATTCAACCGAGTTCTTTTCGAATCGGGCCAATTCTCACAATTTTAGTGAAAAACAATATTCTTGTGCATTTCTATTCAAGGAAGATATTGGTGCTCCAAGAAATTGGAAATGACTTGAGTTGGTAGGAAGAATGTTTACCATATTTTTTGAATAGACTTGGTGCATACTTTTTACTATACGAAATTTTAAGTTCTTGAATAACCTTCACCATTTTATATCTGAACCCAATAAATTGTTTTGTTTTGCTGGTGAATTAATATGTGGTTAAGTGTGAGGTTGACTCATTCACTAATAATCGCACTTTTGAACAAGCTTATAAATCTTGTTCACGACTGTCAAGTTTTGTTTCTTTTTTTATTCTTTTCCTCATGTGACTTCTCTTATCTATTTTTATGTTAATTGGACATCTCCATTTCACTCCTCATTTTTTAGTTTTTTTTATTTGTATTTACTAATTTTCTTTTCTTTTTGTTAATTTTTCCTTTAGTTTCTGGGAATAAACATTATGCTTATAGTAGTCCAATAAACCGTTTAATTTTATTTGTCCAGCACCTTCATTTTGGACGAATTATTTTTTATCTATTTTCCTAATTTCTTTGTACAAAACAAGCTTCTGACATAAAAATCTAAGTTTCCGGTCCGATTCGGTCGATTCCTACTAATTCACCCGATTTCAATTCTACGGTCAACTTATACCGATTCCGATTCCAATTTTCAAAGCCCTGGTTATCACTCAATAGTTTGTTTGTTGGATGCTTGTTTTCATTTGATTTTATCACATTTTTAGACACTTTCTGGTGATTAGGCATATTAGTTCTTAGTAATAGTTCATTATTACTGTAATAGTTCTTCGCTCCGTAATAAATTGATTTTCTTTATGTGTTAATGGAAATTTAGCAGATAAACGTAAAGGAAAATTCTCTTGAACTATACCCTAGAGGTCACACCAAGATTTTAGTAAATGACTTTGATCATCCAAAATATATTTTGTAGTCTAAAATATATAATATGCACATCAGCATCAAGAAAAATTCTCATATTGATAATTATTTGACCTCATTTTCATTGATTCTTCCTCATCATATACATCATCTATATAGGTGTAACACCCGGTAATTTTAATAATTTTTCTTGAATTTATTTAGAATGTTTTTATAATATTTAAAATCTAAAGGTTATATAAGTAAAAAAGCTTAAACTTAAAAAATAAAAAAATGAGAGGTGGTTTTCATGCAACGAGCTGCGTGGCATAAGTGCCACGTTGGCCTTTTGTTTTTTTTATTTTTTTTATTTTTTAAGTTTAAGCTTTTTTACTTATATAACCTTTAGATTTTAAATAATTATAAAAACATTCTAAATAAATTCAAGAAAAATTATTAAAATTACCGGGTGTTACAATAGGCCATTCATTCAGCTGGTTCATATGCTGACCAACAACAAAAAAATCAGAAGCATGAAATTCTTAAACTTGATCATTTTTCTCTTCCTCTTTTACAATTTTGAATGTTCCAGCTCTTCTTCATTTGGAGAGCTTCATAACATCACTTATCCTTATCAACTTCCTGGAACATGTAAGTGGAAGGCCTATGAGTTGCAGTGTGATGGCAATGACACCGTCTTATACATCGGGGCCACCAAGTATCTTGTAAAAGATATGTCGGTGGAAAACAAGACACTTAGGCTTGTTGATCCTGACTTGGCAGTAGGGGGTTGCTGCTTACCAACATATTCTTCGGATCAATACCCTTATTATAGTAGTTATTTTGGATCAGTCTACTTCTTCAATTGCACCGAAGAAGTAAAAGATTCAAAGTACAAGCTTATAGATTGTGTGGATGCGCCCCTTTCAAGAGTTTATGCAGCATATTCCGATGATGCTGGCAGCACCCTCAAGTCATGTAGGCATGTAGGAGGCACTGTATCCAATTTTGAGGTGTACAAGCGTTGGAATGACAGTGATGGTGTTGATATAATGAAGATGCTGAGAGGTGGATTTGTGGTAAGCTGGAACAGAGCAGAGTATTACAAAATGAAGATGCTGAGAGGTGGATTTGTGGCCATTTCTTCAGATAACATGTGTTCTGGTTGGCAAATTTGCTGGAGTACTACAAAAAGGTAAATAAAATTATCTATCTTTTCTCCTAATTAGCCTTGCAGCTATAATGGTCAGATATTAAGATGACTAATTTTAAATGGTAATGGTTTTAAACATGGTTTTTGAAAATCGCCCAGTCTGAGTGAGACCAGAAATAGTCAGGGGTTTCCAATTTCTACACAATTTACATGCCTAGACAATTTTTGCACTAAAACTAGGTCGAATTGGTGTTTTAAAAAATCGGATTTAACCATTGACAAGTTTTGTACCGAAACTCAATGCAATAGCGGTAATCTTTCTGATTTTTTAGTAGATCCATAATTTCGGGTATGTGAGTTAGAACTGTGAAACTGATGAGAATAGAACAAATAAAACAAAAGTGGGACCATAATTGAGATGGTTTAAATTAATGGACTGATTTTTATGGGCCTTTTTCTTAGTTATTGTTTACTTCATCATTTAAGTCTTGAACTCTGCTGTGTTCAGGTAAGGTCCGATTAGAAAAATTTAATTTATTAAATATATTTTAATTTTTCATTTACCCCTAAACCAGTGGAGGGTATGTAAAACAATCTAGTATAGCATTTAACGTTTTGGATGCAAAAATTCTATGCTCTACAAGCTTTATTTTTCTTCCAATATATCCCAAAATGAAAAATGTTATGTGTATTAATTACTTTCTCATCAATGATATAATATTTTACTATCTATGCAATTTGCAATTAATTCCGACAGTTTTTTATTATTATTTTCTTACGTCTGTATTTTTCTACAATAGTTGATTACATAAATGAAATTCTTTTCTCCCTGACATATATTTGAACAAACTTTTTTATTATATTTTTATCTTAATTACATTTGTAGCACAAAAACAAATCATTTTGTTAAAATACCAGTTTTTATCCGAATTATAACCGATGCATACCAAGTCACCTGATTCCTATACCGTAGACAACATGACAATTACAATTTCGATTAATTATGAGTTATTTGAACATGCACGGATGCCAAATATGAATGTGGGATTAGAGAGCCTTCTCCAATTTATATATATAAATCTGTTTCCGTCTCACCAACCATATTAATTTTAACAATCCTTCTAAAAGAAGTTTACATATATAAATCTTTGAAGTACGTATAATTAACATCTACCCGATTGATGTATATACTTGAGAAACACCTTGATTACATGAGAATCGTCTAAGAAATTACTTTAATTGTGACAATCAGCTAAGAAATAAATCAGCAAATAACCTTCTCATTTCCCATTTTTTTTTTATTGTCAATTCAGGGCCTTGATGATGAGAGAGAGTACTGGCTGGAAACTCATTGACCTTCTTCTCCTTCAGACAATATTTTTGGAATGCATTTACGAACCGCCATATTTTGGAGCGTATACTACAGTCAATTCTTCTCACGTGCTTTTTGGTTTCATGCTCATATTGGTTGTTATTTTGGAAATTCTTCTCGTTTTATTGGGTAAGCAACCTTTCTAAATGGAACCCTCTTCCAGACATAACCACACATGTTATATAAATTTCCTTTGTTGTAGTTCCTGATCATAAAAATAGTGGAATCTCCATATTTACACCACTTTCATTTTCAAAATTAATTAACAAGGATTTCAAAATTAAGTTTTATGGCTTTTCTATTTGAAACTGTGTTGTGATATTAGTCCACTGTTTGGCAGTTGGTATTAATTAAAAGCTTTGGGCCAATACTTACAGTCAATTTATTTTCGCATTCTCCTCTGAAAAAAAACAAGGGAAAAAAAAAGCAAGTGGACCTGAATCGTGGAAGCACATTAACAGTCTTAGTCTCTAAGGAGTAAAGACCAAATGGCTGGTCAGATCAATTTTAATTAAGTACAATGCTAAAAACAATCAATTCAGCAAGTAAACGTTGCTAACTTTTTGGGGCGGCTCACAATGTGGGATTGGGTGAGACAAAAATTTAGAATAGACATATTTAATTTAGTATTATTTTGAATTCCAATTACTTTTACAGTTTTTTGTTTAAGTTCTCTCCTTCTACCTACACTGACTTTGCTACTGCTAATTTCAAGTTTGGTAAGAAAAGGCAAAAAAAAAATAGTCCTATTTTAATCATCACTCATTTTGAGTACATTTCATTTGTATATTCATGATCCCTTTTCAAATGTTTTTGCAGCACTACGGCTTACATTAGTTCCACTAGCAACATTATTGTTTCTTCTTCACAAGTACAAGCGAGTATCTCTATCAATGAACTCTATTGAAAAGTTTTTGCGGAAACATGAGATGCTTTCCGTTAGACGGTATGATTTCATAGAGATCTCTATAATGACAAACCACTTCAGAGAAAAGCTTGGGCAAGGAGGCTTTGGATCAGTTTACAAAGGTAAACTCTTAGTGGTTGTCAGGTTGCTGTCAAAATATTGAGCAATTCATTGGGCGATGGCGATGATTTCATGAGCGAAGTGGCAACAATAGGTAGGATTCACCATGCAAACATAGTGCGTCTTATTGGGTTTTGCTCGGAGGGCTCAAAGCGGGCACTGGTGTATCCTTATATGCCAAATGGCTCACTTGACAAGTATATCTTCTCTTCAAGTAATAATCTGTTTTCAATAGAGAAAAGAAGAGAGATAGCCCTAGGCATCGCACGAGGTATAGACTACCTTCATCGCGGTTGTCAAATGCAGATATTGCACTTCGACATAAAGCCTCACAATATCCTATTGGATCATGACTTGATCCCATATATTTCCGACTTTGGACTTGCCAAATTATACTCTAGAGAATATAACTTGGTAACACTTAGCACGGCACGTGGTACAATAGGATATATAGCTCCTGAGCTAATATCTAGGGCCTTTGGTGTGATATCATACAAAGCAGATGTTTATAGTTTTGGCATGCTACTAATGGAGATGGCGAGCGGAAGAAGAAATGTCAATAATCATGCAGAGAGTTCGAGCCAAGTCTATTACCCATCATGGATCTACGACCAGATGAAACTTGCAGATGAGACACTTGATAATAATTTGCACAATAATGTTGCACAATTTGGAGAAATAGAAGGAATTCTATATAAGGTTGCCTTGTGGTGCATTCAAATGAGGGCATCTAACCGACCCTCCATGAGCAGAGTGATAGAGATGCTGCAGTGTGAAGCAGATAGCTTGGAGATGCCGCCGAGACCTTTCACTATAGGCTCGCCAGACGAGGTCTCTGCGAGATGCTCTCAAGTTGATTCATGTAGCATAGAGTTGTCAGCGATTTCAGAAGAAATTAGTTTGCTTTGATTGAACAAAAAACTTAAGCAAATGTTGTATTACAAGTATCTATGTATATCTTGTGTAACTAGATTAAATAATTAACTCTGCCTTAGGAGTTTTGTTATTAACATAAGACAGAGATTTAAATAAACTTGTAAATACAAATTAGCAATTTAGTCTTTATACTTTATAATTTTAAAAGTGTAATGATTGAGATCTCCTTTGAATGCTAAATACATGGTTGTAATTTAGTGGCTAGAACTTCACTTTATCATTATAAAATCTTAGATTTTAATTATAATTATCGCACATTTTATATTTCACCAACCTTCCGATCTAAATTTTTCTGATTGTCTTAAATGATTTGATGACTAGTACAGTTGTCGTTGGTGCGTAGACTTGCAAGTCAATGCTAGGAGAACAGTGAAGTGAATTTGGATGTACTATTAATTTAATTCTCTTATTTAAGTGACGGTATCAATGACTGGGTGGTACAAAGAGGATAATGAAGAAGAAACGAAAAGAAAAATGAATGGCATGCTATGATCCATTCTCAGATATAACAAAGGAACTATTGAATCGTTTTCAGTAAGTATGAATAGTTAAAAAATAAAATTGATCTTTTATGCCAGATTAATTCACTGGACTAATCGTAAGAACTATAGTTTGGAAATTTTATACTTTGATCAACCAAGATCATTATATGCAGGTTCATATCAGACATCGTTTCGAGTGAGGCTAGGGTAATATACATATTACTAATTGGTTCATCCGAATTTTTTTTAGTTGCCACCCTAACATTTCATAATTAACACATTTCACTGAAATTGTCAAAATTTAGAGATTACCACCCACGCAAGCTAGACTTGCGCACTAAATGGAGTTGGTGCATGCACCAGTGTGGACTGCGCATCAAATTTTGTTTTAAGTTGTTTTTTGTTGTAGGTATAATTTGTAGTATAAAATGATGATCCGATTGTGTGTCATTGTCGTCAAAGTTCATATATATTTTTTTTAAATTGCCATCAACGACTAGCAGTCAAGGTCTTCAAGAAAGGTAGTCGACTCTAAAGTCATCCAAAGACTAGTAATGGCCGGCAAAGAGGAAAATAAAAGGAAAGTGACTTCCTTTTTTAACTGATGAAAGAAGAAAAAACAAAGAAAAGAAAAGTGAACGCGTCAAAGAAGATAAAAAAGAAGGTGAAGCCAATCAGGATAAGAGTCGTTGAGCCATGTGCAATTTAATACTCTAAGACTCTACTCTATCTACAAGAGAACAAAAGGCCACACTACAAAAGGCAATTTCTGATTAATATGTTATAGGTTCTTTGTCCCCTTATATTCGTAGCGTGGGCCCCACCACGTGCACTGATCAACTTTGTGCACGGATAGCAATTAATGTCAGCTTTTATGGCTGAAAGATGCTTCACATTGATTATCTTTTTTTTTCCCTTTTATTTTTTGAGAAACTTCGCAGTTTCTTCCAATTGTTGCATTTCAAATTGATTTGTCACTGCTGGCCATTTGCTAACAAGTTGCTATGGTACTGATTAAAAAGGACGAAAATACTGACAGGTTATGGACCATTAGAAAAAGAGGAATTTCACGTATACCCCTCAAAAACTTCAAAATTAAGTATTTATTCCTCTAAACTTTGAAATTACGTATTTCCTCTCAAAACTTCAAAAACTCACAAATTTAACAATTGTCTTTTATATTAGAACTTTTAAATTTATAAAATACCCATTTTACCCTTTTAAAATATAAAAAAGTAGCTTGTTTAAGGAAAATGTTGGTCTTATATTTGATCAGTGCATGTTGCTTCAAGATTTTAGCCGATCTAGTGCACACAGGTCTTTTAGCAAATTAGACAGTTAGGATTCAAATTTGACTATGATAGGCATTGAATGCAAACCGTCTCCATACCTAAATAAATGAACCATTGGCCCTCGAAACAATGATATATAAGACCGACATTTACCACAAACAAGCTACAAATTTGTTCTATCATTTAGTCAGGGTTATATATTGTGAGGTTGGTATTAATCATTAATAAAATTAAATGATGAACAATTGAGGATATGAATAAAACAAGACAATGTATATATTTGCTTGAGAATTTTCAAGGAAAAAAAAAGACAACCGCTATTGTGTAACTCAGCGAATGGGCATTTTTTTTTTTAAATCGAGAGTATTTGTGTAATTTTTTTTAATTGAGGATATGGATAAAAATTTCGGTGGACATCATCTTCATGGAAACTTCTTATACTTATAATTGTTTGACATCATTTTCATTGATGCTTCCACGTCATTTATATACATATCTCTTAAAAAACAAGCTTCTCGGACTCTTCAAGATTTGAGGTTCAACTATTGAGAAATTGGATGACTTGTAAATTTCAGGTAAAAATCTTACTTGCTTGGGGAATGACTCCGATATCGTAGACCCATCTTTAGCTCGTTTGATATATATATATATATATATATATATATATATATATATATATATATATATTTTTTTCATATTTTGGTCCTTGCAAGGCATTTTTTTTTTTGATAAAACAATTACGATCTAGTCGTTATTTTATATATTGATAAAAGAGTTCAAAAGGATCAGGTTAAGAACATAAACCCGATTACCAGTACAACAAAGCTGTGACTCATCGGATGTGAGTTTCTTAGAATAGAAAAAAGAAAACAAAAATAAAAGCTGGAATGAGCAAATCGAAAATTTAAAAGTAAACCAGCTGGAAAGGAAAAACCCGAAATGAATACTGCAAATAAAGCTGAGAACTAAACTACTGATAACTAATTAAGGTATGACCATTGTGTGAGTACTTCATCTGCCAGCTCCCTGTCAGTTTAATGCAATTTTTACTATCAGATTAAACACCAATCTCCTAATGCATGGATCAATGGGATATTCCAGGAAATTTAATTTTGTAAAGAATGGTACTTAACATAAGAGTATACTATATATATATTATTGTATATATTGTGGGAATGTATTTAAAATAAAATAAAATCAAACTCAAAATCTCGGTCCAACCATCTGGTTTAGTCCAATTTTTATAAATCTCCCTTGGTTAACTATTTCCAAATAAAATAAATTATTAAGTTGTTAAAATTAAATTATGTATAACACAGTTAAACTAAATAATAACAGTAAAAATATTGACACCTCAACTTCCTTAGTTTAACTTATTTGAATTGTCAGATACTAAAGTCATCAAAGACCTCGAATTCTAAAGTCAGCTAGACTTGTGTGCAATTTTATATTCTTAAGGGCTTGTCCATATCCATAATTTACGAAAGGCCTATTTTCTTTAAATTTTTTAATGAAAAAATATTTAAGCTGGATGCATGTGCATTTTAATACTATAATGATGTAATCTACTTACACAGAACAAAGTCCAATTAACAACAGCCAATTACGAACATACTTATCTATTGGAAGCTATTGATTTGAAAACTACATAAAATTCTATATATATAGTAATAAAAATATCCATCTTGTGCAATAATATGCTTTTGTTTATAGATTGTAATAATATGCTTTTCCAATCTATATATACTCTCCAATCACACCAATCCCAGCGTAAAAAGACAACAGGAGACCATTTTCAATCAAGAAATTGAGGCCCAATATCTGATATTACAGCATAATATCTGATATTGGTAAGAAATTGAGGCCTCTTGTGAAATGTGTGACACCAAGTATTAAAATTTTAATATTTCTGTTTGACATTAAAGTGTCCATACTGTGCCTTTCAGTCGTTTCTTTTAACTTCAACCAAACAGTTGGAAAAAAATTTCAATTTTACTTTTTTTTTTAGGTTTTATAATCATAATGTACCTGCTAGCTACAAGTCTAACTAATTTCTTCATTTAATATTTATTTAGTTTATAAAAAGAACTAAAAAAAACTTGCCCTGGATACTAACATATAAACCTTTTTCTTTTTCTTTTTCTTTTTCAGATTCACATATGGTGCTGAAAGCCAGTATGATTTCTCAACAACTTTGCTATCATGCTCATGGATAAGAGTTAACATCATTCTATTAAACTTATGATCCTAATCTTCTTTTATTTTTCCTTAGGTGTATCCGTAGGCTCAATATCCCTTCTCCTTTTGGGAGGCTTTGCTGTCTTCTACATACGTCATCAGTCAAAGAAAAAGAAAACCATTCGTCAGAAGATCGAAAACTTCCTGAGAAGCTACCGACTGATGAATTCAACACGGTACACATACAACGACCTAAAAAAGATAACAAATAGGTTCAAGAAAAGAATAGGTGCTGGGGCATTTGGGACAGTCTATAAAGGGGAGTTACCTAACGGAATTCCAGTAGCTGTTAAGATGCTACATAGATCTGCTAGGGGCGGAGAACAGTTTGTAAATGAAGTAGCCACAATTGGAAGAATTCACCATGTACATGTTGTTCGCCTTTTGGGGTTTTGTTCTGAAGGAACAAATCAAGCACTTGTTTATGAATTCATGGAGAACGGGTCCCTAGATAAGTACATATTCTCCACGAGATGGAGAAATCACCAATTTAGCATGGAAGATATGATTGTAGTTGCTACGGGCATTGCAGAGGGTATCGAATATTTACACCAGGGCTGCGACCAACGTATTCTTCACTTTGATATCAAGCCTCACAATATTTTGCTTGACCATAATTTGGTTCCTAAGATCTCCGATTTTGGTCTCTCCAAGCTCTGTCCCAAGGATCAGAGCTACTTGACCATAAGTGCGGCTCGGGGTACAATGGGTTATCTTGCTCCAGAAACTTCGGAGCAGTCTCTTACAAATCAGATGTTTATAGTTTTGGTATGTTGATTTTTGAGATGATAAGTGGAAGAAAGAATATCGATCCATTAAGAGAGGGAAGAGTTCGGAGTGAAGATGTATACTTCCCAGAGTGGATTTACGAACAAGTAGCCCAAGGAAAAGACTTGTGTCTAGTTCTTGATGTGGGTGGCAATGAAGAAATTGCAAAAAAGCTGGCTATTGTGGCATTATGGTGCATCCAATGGTGCCCGGATGATCGACCTTCCATGACGAGAATTGTTCAAATGTTGGGGGAGAATTTGCAAATTTTGCAATTGCCCTCGAACCCTGTAATGCCTTCTTGTAACAACCGGTAAATTTTTATATTAATTTTGAAATATATTTTGGACTTAATTATAATATTGTAAATTTAAAGGTTTCAAATGTAAAAATGCAAACTTTGTTAAAAAAAAAAAAACAAAAAGAGACCAACGTGGCAGCCATTGCCACGTGCCCCCCATGCATGGAAAGTTTTGACCACCGTAAATGACTCAAAAGCTCCCCCTTCTCCTTTAATTGATCCGAAAAAGAAAAAAATGAAAGCCATAAACGAAAAGAAAAAAAATGAGAGAGAAAAAAAAAAAGAAAGAAATTGGAAAAGAATGAAAAAAAAAATTTTGATATTTGATTTGATATTCGATTGGAATTCTGACAACGTCGCGTTAATTCTGAATAGTTATTGCAACTCGAATTGGATTTCTGGATTGATCGCTATCAGGTAACCGGACTTCTCTATAATCTGTGTTTTCGTTTTGTTTGATTGAATTGGATATTTGAATTGGATATTGGATTATGAGGCATATTTTAACGGGATAGCGGGTCTGAGGTTCGAATTTGATTGTGAACTGATGAGAATGTGTTCTGAGAATGTGGGAATGGTCTGTGTGACAGACATTTCAAATACTGTGTGACTTGTTTTACTGATAACCTAGACCGTCGTGCTATCGCCGGTTAAATATGCAGGCATAATTTGATTTGAATTTGTGTGGATTAATCTAGTATGTTTGAATAGTTGTTTAATTAAGCCAATTACAGATAAACGCGTCATTAAATAATCGATTACTGAGCTTTGTAGCTGACTCTGTATTGTTTCTGTTTGTGTTTTTGCTTGAGACATAGGTTGCAGGACGACAGATAGATGCGAGGGTGCCTCTCTTGTCGTGTTCCCGGCCCTGTGGCGGGGTCGTGACAATTTTGGTATCAGAGCATTCGTTCCTCGGACTGTGTTTGGGTCCAAGTTCCATTTGTTATACATATCTAATCTGAATTTTGATATCTGATTCATGAGTTTGATCAATTATTTGAATGTGATTTAATTCAAGAGGATTATCTAATTTGTTTGATCTGTGTCCGATAATTCAATTTGATTCTTATTTGATCTGTCCGATTTGTTTGATCTGTGTCCGATATTTGAATATCATTTGTTGAATTTTGAGGACAAAATTCTTTTGAAGGGGGGAATTTGTAACAACCGGTAAATTTTTATATTAATTTTGAAATATATTTTGGACTTAATTATAATATTGTAAATTTAAAGGTTTCAAATGTAAAAATGCAAACTTTGTTAAAAAAAAAAAAAAAAGAGAGACCAACGTGGCAGCCATTGCCACGTGCCCCCCATGCATGGAAAGTTTTGACCACCGTAAATGACTCAAAAGCTCCCCCTTCTCCTTTAATTGATCCGAAAAAGAAAAAAATGAAAGCCATAAACGAAAAGAAAAAAAATGAGAGAGAAAAAAAAAAGAGAAAGAAATTGGAAAAGAATGAAAAGAAAAATTTTGATATTTGATTTGATATTCGATTGGAATTCTGATTACGTCGCGTTAATTCTGAATAGTTATTGCAACTCCAATTGGATTTCTGGATTGAGCGCTATCAGGTAACCGGATTTCTCTATAATCTGTGTTTTCGTTTTGGTTGGTTGAATTGGATATTTGAATTGGATATTGGATTATGAGGCATATTTTAACGGGATAGCAGGTCTGAGGTTCGAATTTGATTGTGAACTGATGAGAATGTGTTCTGAGAATGTGGGAATGGTCTGTGTGACAGACATTTCAAATACTGTGTGACTTGTTTTACTGATAACCTAGACCGTTGTGCTATCGCCGGTTAAATATGCATGCATAATTTGATTTGAATTTGTGTGGATTAATCCAGTCTGTTTGAATGGTTGTTTAATTAAGCCAATTATCGAGAAGCTGCGTCGTTAAATAACCGGTTACTGAGCTTTGTAGCTTATTCCGTATTGTTTTTTTTGTGTTTTTTGTTTGCGACGTAGGTTGACGGGACGAAGGATGGATGCGAGGGTGCCTCTCTTGTCGCGAGCCCCGGCCCGGCGGCGGGGTCGTGACACTTCTTCACTATGTGTTGCTACGTCTGGCGAAGGTAGCTAGGTATTAGTCATACATGTATGCTTTGTATTATCATTTTCAAGATCTTGTTTTCTATTAAAAGGAAGGGTCTTTGCCCATACTGTTACTTTGCATTATCGGTAAATATATAACAATGTACGAAGTTCTTTTACTGAAACATGAAATTAGTTAAACTTTGATTGATTAAGTTCTTTTTATTTTTGTCTGTCATTTAGCTTTTCCATCTTCCGAAAAATTTGGCGTTGAGACTTTAAATTCAATAAACTAAATTATCTGAAACTGAATTAAAGAAGTAGACAAAAAAAAACCAGTCGTTTGTAGAACAGTCTTTGCTAAATCTCTAGGTGTTGTACGGTTTGAACATTTAACTATTAATTAGGTAGCGAGTGGTCCTCCACTCGAGTGGTATCTGCTAGATTAGGACTGAAAGTCTACTGACTCTAAATTAGATAAAATTTGCATGTGTATTTTGTTTGTAATTTATCCCAGTTATCCATGGCTGGGTAAATCGGCCAATTCCTAGTTGACTAGGCCAAGACGGTCTGGAATCATCCGGCGGCCATCTGAATTTAGCCCGAGTTACACGGTTGGCTAGTTTGTGACGAAAATCGGTAGAATCGGTGTAATCAGACTTATTCAACCGAGTTTTTGTTCGAGTCAGGCTGATTCTCACGATTTTGGTGAAAATCATTATTCTTTGCTTTGAGACTTTTTATTTTTGCATTTCTATTCAAGGAAGATAATGGTGCTCGAAGAAATAGGAAATGGCTGAAGTTTCCACTGGTTCATGGTGAACCTTGACCATTTTATATCTGAACCCAATAAATTGTTCTCTTTATGGTTTTGCTGGTGAAATAATATGTGGTCAAGTGTGAGAGGTTGACTCATTCACTCATTAGCGCACTGTGGACAAAATCATATAATTTTGAAGGAAAAAAAATGCTTATAATGAGATTGCAATAAAAATAAATAAAGTTATAAGGCTTCTCCATGTGTCTTCTCTTATTCATTTCTTTTTAAAAAAAATTTCCTCATGTGTCTTCTCTTCTTCATTTCTATGTTCTTATTTTGTTTTTCTATTTGTGTTTCTTAATTTTATTTTCTTTTCATATTTTGTTTTTTTTTCTTTTTCTTTTGCTAGACATCAACATTAAAGTACCAGTAGACCGTTAATTTTTTTTCCAGCACCTCCATTTTTGACAAATTAATGTTGTACCAATTTGTTTCTACTTTTTTAGTACAAAAAAAGCTTCTGACAAAAAAAATCTGAGTTTCCAATCCGATTTAGGTGGTTCCTACCAATTCACCCGATTCCGATTCCGATTTCAATTTCCATAGCCTTGGTTATTACTCAATAGTTTGTTTGTTGGATGCTTCTTCCTTTTTGTTTTTATTAGACTGAAAAAAATTTGGTGATTAAGTATTAGTAGTTAGTACTAGTTAACTATTACTGTAATAGTTCCTCGCTTTGTAATAATTTTGATGTTTCTTTATTGTTGGGTTGTATTGGTTTTTTTTATGTGTTAATTTTAATTTACAAGAAAAAAATAAGGAATATTCCCTAGAGGTATTCCCAAGAGGTCACATCAAGCATTTACTAAATGACTTTGATCATCCAAATTATCTTTTGTAGTCTAAAATAATTATGCACATCAACATCAAGGAAAATCCTCAGATTGATAATTCTTTGACCTCGTTTCCATTGATTCTTCCTCATCATATACATCATCTATATAAACCATTCCTTCAGCTGGTTCATATGCTAACCATTAACAAAAAAATAAGAAGCATGAAATTCTTAAACTTACTAATTGTTCTCTTCCACTTTTACAATTTTGAATGTTCCAGCTCTTCTTCATCTGGAGAGCTTCATAACATCGCTTATCCTTATTATCTTCCAGGAACAATATGCAAGTGGAAGGCGTATGAGTTGCAGTGGGATGGCAATGACACCGTCTTATACATCGGGGCCACCAAGTATCTTGTAAAAGATATGTCGGTGGAAAACAAGACACTTAGGCTTGTTGATCCTGACTTGGCAGTAGGGGGCTGTCATCCTAAGCAGACTCTTTCTTGGCCGATACAGCCTAATTTTTATGATTGGTACTCAACAGGTTATATTATCTACTTCTTCAATTGTACTGAAGAAGTAGAAGACTCATTGTACAAGCTAATAGATTGTATGGATGGGCCTCATTCAAGAGTTTATGCAAGTGTACAATATTACAGTTTATATTATGCTGGCATAATGCCCAAGTCATGTAAGTATGCAGGACAATCTGTAGCCGATTCTGAGGTGTACAAGCGTTGGAATGACAGTGATGGTGTCGATATGATGCAGATGCTGAGACAGGGATTTGTGGTAAGCTGGAACATAACAAACTTGTCTGTTTCTACTGAGTGGGACATTTCTTCAGATGCTGGGGACGACAATTATAGGTGCTCTGTTTTGCAACATTGCTGGAGTTATACAAAAAGGTAAACAAAAGTATCTATCTTTTCTCCTAAATGGCCTTGCAGCTATGATGGTAAGATATTAAGATGACTAATTTTAAATGGTAATGGTTTCAAGCATGGTTTGGAAAATCGCCGAGTCTGAGTCATACCAGATTCAATCAGGGGCCATCCAATTTCTACACAATTTACATGGCTAGACAATTTTTGCACTAAAACTCGGTCGAATTGGTGTTTTAAAAAATGGATTAACTGGATGAGTTCTGTACAGAAACTCGATTCAATTGCCAAATTTCACTGCAAACTTGTTGATTTTTTCAGTAGATCCATGATTTTGTGTAGAGAGGAGTGAGAACTGAGAATAGAACAAAATAAAATGAATGGGCAGAGTTTTGTGGGCCTTTTTCTTATTTTGTGTTTACTTCATGGTTTAAGTTTTGAATTCGGCTTTGCTCAGCTAAGGTCCGGTTAGAATAATGTAATTAATTAGATATATTTTAATTTTCCAATTACTTCAAAAGCAGTGTGAGGGTATGTAAAACAATTGAGTATAGCATTTAACATTTAGGAAGCAAAAATTGTATGCTCTGGCTAGCTTTATTTTTCCTAAAATATAGCCTAAATGAAAAATGTTATTTGTATTGTATATATTACATTCTCATCCATTATTTTCTATGCAATTTGTAATCAATTCCATTTGGCTTTTTGATTATTTTCGTATGCTTATATTTTAAACAAACGAGTTGATTATCTGAGTGAAATCCATTTTACCTTAGCATAATTTTAAACAAATTATTTTTATATTTTTTCTTATACTTTTAGCACAAAAGGTAATCCATTTTGGAAAACGGAGTTTCCGATCCGAGCAAGTGATTCTTACCGAGTACCCTGATTCTGACTTACAGGGCCTTCTCCATTTAATATAAATCTTTCTCGGTCCCCAAAATCAGATAACTTTCAATTAACAATATTTCTGGAAGAAGTTTCTACCTTCTTTTAATGTATGTTAATATCTATCCGACTTCTGTAAACTTGACAGACTTTTTGAACTGTCACTAGTAAACCCGTACTTGACAATCACCTATCAAATTACTTTAAAAAAGATAGATCACCTAAGAATAAATCAGCATGTAACCTTCTCTCTTCCAAATTTTTTTGGTTGTTAATGCAGTGATTTCAGCGAGAAAATGAGTGACCCTGATTCAACTATTCGCGACAAGCTCCTTGGGGTTCTTAACGTTCAGATACAATTGTTGCAATGTATTCATTACCCGCCAGCATATGGAACGTACACTAATTCACATCTGGTTCTTGGTTTCATGATCATATTGGTAGTCCTGTTGGACATTCTTCTCCTTTTATCAGGTTAGCAACCTTTCTACATGAAACCCCTCTTCCCGACATAGCCATACATGTAAAATCTTTTGGCCCAAAATTAAAAGCCCAATAATTTGGTAGTTGGTATTATTAAAAGCTTAATTTTGGCCCAAATTTATAGTCAATTAATTATAGTTGGAATAAACCAAAGGAAAATATATCCAAGTGGACCAAAACACATTAATACTTAATGAGCCAGGACCAAATTAAACAAGTACATGTAGCTGAGTTTCAGGGGCCGGCGAAGCCATGGTGTGGTTAGAAATATAGTTTTAGAGACATACTTAATTACAAAATATTCGATCTAAGGAGCGCAAGTGCTGTTTCTACCTGTACTTGGCTTCGCTACTGCAATTTCCAAGTTTGTAAAAAAGAAAATTAATAGTTGTTTGATTTCTATCATCACATTCTTCAAGTCTACCTCAATCACTTATCCATGATCTATTTTTAAACTTTTTTGCAGCAATAAGGCTCACATTACTTCCACTAGCAATATTTTTGTTTCTTCTTCACAAGTACAAGCGAGTTTCTTTTACAATCAACTCTGTTGAGAAGTTTTTGCGAAAACATGAGATGCTTTATGTTAGACGGTATGATTTCATAGAGATCGCTATAATAACAAACCACTTCAGAGAAAAGCTTGGGCAAGGTGGCTTTGGATCAGTTTACAAAGGTAAACTCTTTAGTGGTTGTCAGGTCGCAGTCAAAATATTGACCAATTCATTGGGTGACGGCGATGATTTCATTAGCGAAGTGGCAACGATTGGCAGGATTCACCATGCAAACATCGTGCGTCTTATTGGGTTTTGCTCGGAGGGCTCAAAGCGGGCACTGGTGTATCCTTATATGCCAAATGGCTCACTTGACAAGTATATCTTCTCTTCAAGTAATAATCTTTTTTCAATAGAGAAAAGAAGAGAGATAGCCCTAGGCATCGCACGAGGTATAGACTACCTTCATCGCGGTTGTCAAATGCAGATATTGCACTTCGACATAAAGCCTCACAATATCCTATTGGATCATGACTTGACTCCATATATTTCCGACTTTGGACTTGCCAAATTATACTCTAGAGAATATAACTTGGTAACACTTAGCACGGCACGTGGTACAATAGGATATATAGCTCCTGAGCTAATATCTAGGGCCTTTGGTGTGATATCATACAAGGCAGATGTTTATAGTTTTGGGATGCTACTAATGGAGATGGCGAGCGGAAGAAGAAATGTCAATAATCATGCAGAGAGCTCGAGCCAAGTCTATTACCCGTCATGGATCTACGACCAGATGAAACTTGCAGAAGAGACACTTAATGATAATTTGCACAATAGTGTTGCACAATTTGGAGAAATAGAAGGAATTCTATATAAGGTTGCCTTGTGGTGCATTCAAATGAGGGCATCTAACCGACCCTCCATGAGCAGAGTGATAGAGATGCTGCAGTGTGAAGCCGATAGCTTGGAGATGCCTCCGAGACCTTTCACGACAGGCTCGCCAGACGAGGTGTCTGTGAGATGCTCTGCAGGTTAATTCATGTAGCATAGAACTGTCAGATATTTCAGAGGAAATTAGTTTGCTTTGATTGAACAAAAGAACATTAATAAGCTTGTGTTGTATATGGAGTATCTATGTATACCTTATGTAACTAGATTAAATAACGCTGCCTTAGCAGCTTTGTTATTAACTTAAGACAGAGATTTAAATAAATTAGTGTATTTTATTACATTGATTTCTTACAATCCAAAATACTCAAACTTTATTAGGTATTATTGTAGATATATAGCTATACTTCCAAATTAAAATTGAAGGGACTTATGTGCATAAGTTTTACCCTCCTCCTGTATGAAGAGCAGAGAGCACAACGCTGGAGAGTGGCTACAACTGAAAAATGGGAGATGTTAAAGCCCTTATACAACCTTCACTTGAAATTGGAAGAATGAACCAAGTGCTCGTCTAACACATCCATAACTGTTCTGTAGGAACCGTCGCTTTTTCTGATATGCGCAACCAGATTTGAACAGTCGTGATATGCTCAACCCTTGATCAATCGGCTAAGATGTGGCACTATTAATTCCCTTCTGTTACTAGACCAGTGTATAGTAGTGTTTTCAAACACTGAATAATTGAGATTTAGAGTCAACACAAAACAATTGCCCCAGATTTGACGAAATTGGCCAATCTTTTTTGTCTATATATTTGATTTGTTGACCCCTAAATTGGTCCCAGAAAATCTCAATAGCCATCGTCCCATTTGATCAAATTGTGAATTGTCCAATAAAGAATCACAAATCAAATTCATAAAATTCCCCGTATTAATATCATGAAATATCCCACACTAATCCCTGATTCACGACATTAAACATACCTAATTACATGAATGGCCATAGTGTCATATATTGGGCCGGTGCCTGTATTAAGGAATAGTTTAACAGAATATGGCTTAAGGAATAGTTTCTAGTTTTTAGAACTTTTGTGGACTTTATTGGTTAATTGCATGTTTTTGTCAGTTGTGTTCTATGTGTCAGTTTTGTAAATGTTATGTTTAGGTTTAAGGGATTCTAGTAGCTGCTGGTTGTATGTTTTGCTTAGCAAGTTCATTTTAGGGTCATTGTAAAACTATAGATGTGTTGGTACCAGCTTGGTACCAATCCATCAAACTTAAGGTTTCCAATAGAAATCGGTGGGATACCCACTTTTATTCAATTTGCCTACTATTCATCTCCAAAAACCCAGTGTTATTTTGCTCTCATACATTTGAATCGAAAAAAGAACACCGAAATTCAAAGGTTACAATCAAATATCATCCATGTGTTCATCGCAATGGACAGTTTGAAAAACAATGTCAAAGGCCCTAAAAGGCCCATATCCGGGTCACTATCTTGTTTTCTGGCCCAAAATTAGCCCACCTAAATTTAAAATAGGAAGGCTAATTGAAAATAGTAAAAAGGAGAATTATCCATTAGCTGAGCCTTCATAATTAAATAGCTATCTCAGCTAGAGAAATGAACAAAATATAAGTTTTAGCAATCATGTGGTAGGTAAAAAAAACAAAAAAACATACTTAGATTTAAGCCTACACCTCCCCATAAGCATTAGCACAGTAGCTATATGGCTGTCATAAATTATTTATAACTGTTGCTTTGGGTTTTAAAAAAACTCGTAGTTTGTGGCTCGTTGAAGATTGGTTTGGAAAAGTTTGTAATTAATTAGCTCGCTCGATTATGGTGTGGCTCGTCATTAGCGAATTCAAGTTTGATCCAGCTCAGTTTGTGTTGATTCGGCTCGTTTCTTAGTTCGTTGTAAAAAGAAGATAATTATTTTCCGAGTTTTTCACTATCCTTTTTATTTCTACTATTAGAGGATGAAGCTTATTGCAAGAAGAAGTAATTTTTTTTCCCGCTCCTGGCTATTGGGCAGCTCCAAGTGAGCACCGAATAGATAAATTTAGTCTATGCAACACAACAAGAACGAGCTGTTAACGAACTAGCTCAGCTAAAATTAAGCTCAGTTTGTTTTGAGTACGATCCGAGTTCAAGCTTTACTTAACTCGACTCAGTTCGGCTCATTTATTGGAGTCCGCATCTTCTGCATTAACTCAAAAGAGCATCTTTTGAATTTAATACATCTCAGCTGTCTGATCAATATCGGAGCCAATCCGGCCCACGCCTATGACGCACGGGGCCCTCAATAGTAGTGCGGATCTCAATCGGACGGTCCACATCTATTAAAGCATGTTCCGTTAATGCAGAGGATACGAATTCCATTTATTGTTGCCTACAGTTAACTTGCATGAATAATGATATTGGCAATTAAGCATAGCTAAGCACTATTGGCCTACTGCAGAGCTGTGCAAGTGATGCAACACAATCTCAACCGCCTGAATTCAATCCAACGGCTGAGATGAAGTCAGAGACAGCTAAATCTGCTCTCCCGCCAAATCTTCTAAAAGTTTTTTGTCTGGAAAAGTTGGATCAAAATTAGAAGTGGATTTGTGGAGACATCAGACATGGCAATGCTGTTCAATGGGCCCCATAGTAAACTCCATCAAGTGTTCAAAAAGGTACGAAAGGGACTTCAATGTACCGTCAATGGTACCTTTTTCAATATAATGATCACTACTTGAGAAAATTACCGAAATTTTTATTGTTACCATGAGAAAAAATTCAAATTAAATCGTTACCACTCTGTTGGGGCGCGTATCAATTCCACCACCCTCGCTAACCCAGTTCGCGCACCAAATAGGCTGGTGCGCGGACTGAGTTGGCGCACCAACCTCTTATGCCTATTAAGGCACCAACTCAGTATTATTTTTATGTTGCGTATTTTAGATCGTTATTTCGATTAGTTTTATGTTGCGTATTAAGATATTATTTTCATATTACTTCTTATGTTGCGTATTTTAGATCTCATATCCCGCAATACATAATACATTAAAACATAAGAACACACCATAGATAAAACATAACACACAACGATACATATTCCGCAGTCATAGTATATTAAAACATAATACACAATACATAAAACATTATCGAAAACCTTAACCTTAATACAAAATCGAAAGTTTGTACCATAATACATAACCGAAAACCCTAATCTTAATACATAAACAGAAAGCCCTAACCATGACATTATTGGGTACGGTTCCTAGCATCCCTTCTTCTTCTCGCATTCCTTTCGAGGGTAGCTCTGTTGGTCTCGTGACCCCTTCTCCTTCCTTCCAGTATGTCCATCCACATTGGGATCCTGTTGTGTCTTCTCCGACCCAACTTCACTAACCGGTGCTCTGGCGTTAAGATATCCCCTTCGTGCGGCGGCCAATCACCTTGATTGTCATACACGTGGAATTCTCCACTCCATGTGTCGATAAGCGTTTGGATGTTGTAATAGTAATTTACGAAGACATTTGGATCGTAGTTCCTATATTTTTCACACATTTGTAAGTTTCATCATCCAAGATTATTATGAAATTTTAACACACATTCGTACCTTATTTGACACACTGCCATCACATGAACACATGGTATTCCAGTGAGCTGAGGCTTTTGGCAAGAGCATTGCACCTCATGGTCGTTCTGCACAACGACCTTGTACCTACAGTCTCGGAACGTGTACACCTATTTTCCTGCCTCTATAAATGGGATTTTCTCGCCATGTGATGTCACCATGAATTCTCCAGATCTACTGAATGGAACCGAGCTCATTTTGTTAGTCTTCCGGATGTGCTTGTTCAGCTTCAAGTGCGTACAAGTGGAGAAAAGTTGACCCTCTTGTTGGCATTGCACGGCCTTCTCTCTTCTTTCAACGAACCATGTGACACACTTATAAAACGTCTCCTCAATAATTGCAGCAACCGGTAACCTACGAGAATTACAATTTACAGTTAAAATAAAGATAACATAAAATATTTCATTAATAGTAAACTATGGGAATTGTGAATAACAAACCTGCGAGAAGTTTTGAAGACATTGTTCAGCGATTCAGAACCATTGCTGGTCATTATTTCCCAATGACTCTCGTCGTCCATAGCTTGATAAACCTTCCATGGCTTAGCTGGTTCTTCCTCGTCATTTTCATTGTACTTGCCACATGTATCCAAGTATGTCAGCCAATCAGGATTTCGCCTTCCGATTGCATCAAAGCCATCAAGGCCATCTTGTCATTTTCATTATACTTGCCACATGTATCCAAGTATGTCAGCCAATCAGGATTTCGCCTTCCGATTTGGTATTAGTTAGTAACAAAGAAAAGGTAGATGCAAGACACTCGCAAATATAAAAAAAAATAACGTTATATGGTTTAAATTATTTATATAAAAAAAAATACAATAAACTTCCGTTGGGCCGATTATTATATATGAATTCATATAAATTATAGAGAATACTAACATATTACAATTAGTGCAACATATATACATATTGCTTTTTGTACACATGCAATCTCATGTGATCCATAATAACATATACTCCTCAAGATCCAATATAATGTTTGTATAAAAGTTATGTCCTTACCACTTAGTAACCATGCGATCAAGGTTTGGGCTAATTTTCAATTTTCGTTAAGTTGGGCTCATGTTGCCAAAACTCTTGGTTATGATCTAGTTTGGACCGAAATTTCATACAAACTAGTTGTATTAGATCCAACATATAAAAAGAGAGTGCCCATGTGATCCATGACATGATGCATCTTGGTTAAAGATCTCCAACAATTCAACTCCTATAAAATACATTGATCAACATATATGTGCATGCATATTAGAGAATAAAGATTTTCCTTTAAAATTTTCGTCAAAAAATTATAAGAAAATATTTATACATAAATTAATTAAATCTGTATATTTTTTTTCTTATACGAACCATTGAAAATCAATTTCGTAAAAAAAAATTATTGCAAAGAAATTTAAATCTTACAGTTCTGAATTGAAGACATCTTTAGGCGGAAGCGTTAGTACTGATCTTCAATGGTTTTCCTCAGATCTGATGATGGAGACCTTCAGCGTTTTCTTTACTTCTCTCCTTCAAAATAGATGATATTTTTTCGGAATAAGCAAATCAGTGGAGAGAGCCGTTTCCAGAAAAATGTTTTTGGAATAAATGAGTAGAAAAACGTAAAGTAACAGAAAATTAGAGGAAGAAACGAAAAATATATATATAAATATATACTAACCTTAGAAAGATAGAGAGGAGAAAATACAAACTTTTCAAAGATCTCAGATCAGCCTTCAATATAACAGAGAGAGAGTACTAATTACTTGTTCAAAACGGCACTGGAAGGAGAAGGCATTTTATACGGCGCGGGAAGGAGAAGACATTTTAGAATGAAACCCTAGACTTTTTTACACGGATTTATACTTAACAATCCGTGTAGCTCTCTAACAAATCATACACGGCTATTTATAAGATAATCCGTGTACAGTTCTTGTCTTTCTTCATGGATTTATTTTCAAAAATCCGTGTAGCTATTCCTACACGGATATTTGTTAAATATCCGTGTAGCTCTCTAATAAATCATACACGGCCTTTTTTCCAAACAATTCTACACTGATTCTTTAATAAATATCAGTGTATGATTCCAGCAGTTTTTTCGGGCTTTCAGAAAAACCTTTATGGTACACAGTTTTCATGTAAAATTGACAAAACCGTGTACTTTGTGCAGTATAGAATTATCATTTCTGTAGTAGTGTCTAACCGACCCTCCATGAGCAGAGTGATAGAGATGCTGCAGTGTGAAGCAGATAGCTTGGAGATGCCGCCGAGACCTTTCACTATAGGCTCGCCAGACGAGGTCTTTGCGAGATGCTCTCAAGTTGATTCATGTAGCATAGAGTTGTCAGCAATTTTCAGAAGAAATTAGTTTGCTTTGATTGAACAAAAAACTTAAGCAAATGTTGTATTACAAGTATCTATGTATATCTTGTGTAACTAGATGAAATAATTAGGATTCGACTAATTGTCCACAAGCTTCTATTCCCAGTTTTTCTCCAAAAAAACTGTCATTTGACTTGCGCGAATATTGTAAAACTCTACAACCAATACTGTAACTTCAACAACAAATCATGTATAATAAGAAGTTTAAAAGTCTAACAATCCAAGTTAATTGGAAGTGGTCCCAAGTTAGTTGCAAACAGTTAGTAACTTGCAGAAACACTGTACTTCCGGCTGTACTTGAAAAACTGACGGCTTCTAGAATGTTTCAAAAACAAGCCACTTATCAAACTTGTAGTTATTTACAAATAACACCTAAAAATGTGCAAAATTAATTTTTTTGGATCAAAATTAATTTTTTTCGATATTAAATTTTTTTTTATTTTTTTCGTATTTTTCTTTTTACGTAATTTTTTCTTCAATTATTAATATTTGTATATCGATCTATATCATGTAAAATAAGACTTACATACTGTAAAATTAGCAGATGCAAACTATAAACTGACATATGTTAACAGCAAAACTTCAATACTGTAAAATACTATCGAAATAACATATACAAGTTAATAAAATTTTATTAATCACAAAATTAACTATTCAAAACCATAAACTATAACCAACAACTGTAAGATGTCACCACCCATAACTGTTACCACTGATAATTGTTCACAAGCACAAAGAAAAATTCAATAAAAAAACATGGCTAATACATCAATACAAACATGGCTTCTTCATTTCATAACCCTCTGGTGCACATTATTCGGATGAGTGAAAAGTTTCATTGCTAGAACCACACGTTCTTTCGATATATCATCCTGCAAAAAAGATAAATAAATAAGCAAGGTTAAAAATTGGAGTTATGAACCATTAGCAGATGCAAACAATCAAAGCAACATACTGTAAAATTGTTATATGTATCCTGCAAAATTGTTGATGTATCCTGTGAAATTTATCATGTAAAATTGCACAGTAAAATAATACTGTAACCAAAGTGAATCACAGTAAAAACTGTCTAATACATAATTTGCATCTGCTAATTTAACAGTATTGAAGGCTTATTTTACATGATATAGATCCATATATAAATATTAATAATTGTTATATGTACCCTGTAAACTTGTCCTATGTATCATGTAAAATTGTTATATGTATCCTGTAAAATTGCACATATGCTGTAAACTAAAGTGAATACTGTAACTCCAGTGACTCATAGTAAAAACTGTCTAATACATAATTTGCATTTTCCAAATTTACAGTATTCAAGGCTTATTTTACATGATATAGATCCATCTATAAATATTAATAATTGGTATATGTATCCTGCAAAATTGTTATATGTATCATGTAAAAATGTACTATGTATGCTGTAAAATTGTTATATGTATCATGTAAAATTGCACATATCCTGTAACTAAAGTGAATACTGTAACCCAAGTAAAAACTGTCTAATACATCCTGTCAAATGCTGTTTATGAGTACAACTATTAAACAGATGCTGTAACTATGATTAACCAAAGTGAATACTGTAAACTGTTGCACATATCCTGTAAAATTGTTATATGTATCCTATAAATTACATACTGTGATAAACTTATACAACAATACTGTAAATTGTTACATAAATCTTGTGAAATCAATGAATCCATACTGTAAATTGTTACATATATCCTAGGAGATAAATCATGTAAAATATTGTATAGATCATGTAAATCTATTAGAGATCCTGTAAATAGATGTTGTAAACTAAAATTTTCAAATATTGATCGAGAGAAGCGCGATTTGGTCGAGACAGTGGTGATCGCCAGAGAAATCAAGAAAGTATACAGATTGTCGATTTAAAGAAAAAAACAAAATCAGTAAATCGACAATTGCATGGTGTCAAAAATCAAAATAGTGGAAAATCAGAATCTAAATTTGACGAAATATTAATTAAAAAATTAAAAACCCTAGATCCATCGAAAAAATCGAATCAATGACAAATAAAATATGAGAAAATCAATCAATCATAACTAGACCAAAGTTTGAGATGCAATATCGCGATTGTATGATTTTGAGGGCTAAAATTGAAGGAAAATCGAAGCCGTGATCTGAAATCAAAACTACTTCGATATTCAAGAAAATTGAGGTCTGAAATCAAAACCTGTAGCGTGACACCACCGCTGTCTTCTTCGTCGTTGAAGTGGTCCAGTACTTCGTCGCTGTCGCTACCGTCGACAGGTAACTTTCTTTTTCTTCACCATCGTGCGTCACCGTCGCTGCCGTCGCGGATCGGATCGGATCACAGAAGGAGAGAACTAGGTCACGACCTCTTCTAGTCTTTTTCTCTCATGCAACCACTTTAGCATCGGGAAATTTCGAATCGGGAATTTTTTCATTTCTGTGATATTGGAGGAGAGAGAGAAAGAGAACTGGAAAAGATGGAAAAAAAATAAAGTTGATAGTTGAAAGTTTGACCGCAATTACCGTTAATGACGGTTTAAATCAGTTGAACTCTTATTTAATTACTTTGGGGAAAAAGCGGGGATGAAGAGCTGGGTATCATAACCTTTTCTCAAATAATTAACTCTGCCATAGGAGCTTTGTTATTAACATAAGACAGAGATTTAAATAAACTTGTAACTACAAATTAGCAATTTAGTCTTTATACTTTATAATTTTAGAACTGCAATGATTGAGATCTCCTTTGAATGCTAAATACATGGTTGTAATTTAGTGGCTAGAACTTCACTTTATCATTATAATATCTTAAATTTTAATTATAATTATCACACATTTTATATTTCACCAACCTTCCGATCTAAATTTTTCGATTGTCTTAAATGATTTGATGACTAGTACAGTTGTCGTTGGTGCGTAGACTTGCAAGTCAATGCTAGGAACAGTGAAGTGAATTTGGATGTACTATTAATTTAATTCACTTATTTTAAGTGACGGTATCAATGACTGGGTGGTACAAAGAGGATAATGAAGAAGAAACGAAAAGAAAAATGAATGGCATGCTATGATCCATTCTCAAATATAACAAACGAACTATTTGATCGATTTCAGTAAGTATGAATAGTTAAAAAATAAATTGATCTTTTATGCCAGATTAATTCACTGGACTAATCGTAAGAACTATAGTTTGGAAATTTTATACTTTGATCAACCAAGATCATTATATGCAGGTTCATATCAGACATCGTTTCGAGTGAGGCTAGGGTAATATATATATTACTAATTGGTTCATCCGAATTTTTTTTAGTTGCCACCCTAACATTTCATAATTAACACATTTCACTGAAATTGTCAAAATTCAGAGATTACCACCCACGCAAGCTAGACTTGCGCACTAAATGGAGTTGGTGCATGCACCAGTGTGGTCTGCGCATCAAATTTTTTTTTTTTAAGTTGTTTTTTGTTGTAGGTATAATTTGTAGTATAAAATGATGATCCGATTGTGTGTCATTGTCGTCAAAGTTCATATATATTTTTTTTAAATTGCCATCAACGACTAGCAGTCAAGGTCTTCAAGAAAGGTAGTCGACTCTAAAGTCATCCAAAGACTACTAATGGCCGGCAAAGAGGAAAAGAAAAGGAAAGTGACTTCCTTTTTTAACGATGAAAGAAGAAAAAACAAAGAAAAAGAAAAGTGAACGCGTCAAAGAAGATAAAAAAGAAGGTGAAGCCAATCAGGATAAGAGTCGTTGAGCCATGTGCAATTTAATACTCTAAGACTCTACTCTATCTACAAGAGAACAAAAGGCGCACACTACAAAAGGCAATTTCTGATTAATTTATAGGTTCTTTGTCCCCTTATATTCGTAGCGTGGGCCCCACCACGTGCACTGATCAACTTTGTGCACGGATAGCAATGTCAGCTTTTATGCTGAAAGATGCTTCACATTGATTATCTTTTTTTTTTCCCTTTTTTTTTTTGAGAAACTTCGCAGTTGCTTCCAATTGTTGCATTTCAAATTGATTTGTCACTGCTGGTCATTTGCTAACAAGTTGCTATGGTACTGATTAAAAAGGACGAAAATACTGACAGGTTATGGACCATTAAAAAAAGAGAATTTCACGTATACTCCTCAAAAACTTCAAAATTAAGTATTTATCCCTCTAAACTTTGAAATTACGTGTTTCCTCTCCAAACTTCAAAAACTCACAAATTTACCAATTTATTGTCTTTTATATTACAACTCATTTTAAATTTATAGAATACCCATTTTAACCTTTTAAAACATAAAAATGTAGCTTGTTTAAGAAAAATGTTGGTCTTATGATCAGTGCATGTCGCTTCAAGATTCGTGTGGTTCGCTTCAAGATTCGAGTTGATCTAGTGCACACAGGTCTTTTAGCAAATTAGACAGTAAGGATTCAAATTTGAGTATGATAGGCATTGAATGCAAACAGTCTACATACCTAAATAAATGAACCATTGGCCCTCGAAAACCAATGATATATAAGACCGACATTTTCCACAAACAAGCTACAAATTTGTTCTATTTTTTCATTTAGTCAAGGTTATATATTGTGAGGTTGATATTAATCATTAATAAAATTATTTGATGAACAATTGAGGATATGAATAAAACAAGACAATGTATGTTATTTGCTTGAGATTTTTCAAGGAAAAAAAAAAAACTGCTATTTTGAAACTCAGCGATTGGGCATTTTTTTTTTTTTAAATCGAGAGTATTTGTGTAATTTTTTTTAATTGAGGATATGAATAAAAATTTCGGTGGACATCATCTTCATGGATTGGATGACTCGTAAATTTATATACATCATCTTCATGCTTCCACGTCATTTATATACATATCTCTTAAAAAACAAGCTTCTCGGACTCTTCAAAGATTTGAGGTTCAACTATATATTGAGAAATTGGATGACTCGTAAATTTCAGGTAAAAATCTTACTTGCTTGGGGAATGACTCCGATATCGTAGACCCATCTTTAGCTCGTTTGATATATATATATTATTTTTTTCATATTTTGGTCCTTGCAAGGCATTTTTTTTTTTTGATAAAACAATTACGATCTAGTCGTTATTTTATATATTGATAAAAGAGTTCAAAAGGATCAGGTTAAGAACATAAACCCGATTACCAGTACAACAAAGCAGTGACTCATCGGGTGTGAATTTCTTAGAATAGAAAAAAGAAAACAAAAATAAAAGCTGGAAGAAAATTTAAAAGTAAACCAGCTGGAAAGGAAAAACCCGAAATGAATACTGCAAATAAAGCTGAGAATTAAACTACTGATAACTACTATCAGTATCTAATTAAGGTATGACCATTGTGTGAGTACTTCATCTGCCAGCTCCCTGTCAGTTTAATGCAATTTTTACTATCAGATTAAACACCAATCTCCTAATGCATGGATCAATGGGATATTCCAGGAAATTTAATTTTGTAATGAATGGTACTTAACATAAGAGTATACTCCATATATATTATTGTATATATTATGGGAATGTATTTAAAATAAAATAAAATCAAACTCAAAATCTCGGTCCGACCGTCTGGTTTAGTCCGATTTTTATAAATCTCCCTTGGTTAATTATTTCCAAATAAAATAAATTATTAAGTTGTTAAAATTAAATTATGTATAACACAGCTAAACTAAATAATAACAGTAAAAATATTGAGACCTCAACTTCCTTAGTTTCACTTATTTCAATTGTCAGATACGACTGCATCACAGAACAAAGTCATCCAAGACCTCGAATTCTAAAGTCAGCTAGACTTGTGTGCAATTTAATACTGTAATGATATAATCTACTTACACAGAACAAAGTCCAATTTACAACAGGCAATTGCTCTTTCCATTTTTATGAAATTTTTGTTTTACACAACAGGAGACCATTTTCAATCAAGAAATTAAGGCCCAATATGTATTATTGGTAAGAAATTACAGCACAATATCTGGCATTGGTAATTAAGTCATATCTGATATTGGTAATAATTATGGCCCAAGATGTTATCAAATGTATGGAAAATAATAGTTCAGATGTTAATTAGACGACTACAATTCTACAAATTTACTTTTATAAGACACAACTGAAGACCATTTTCTAGCCCATAAATTAAGGCCCAATATGTAGTCTTGGTTAGAAATTATTACAGCCCAATATTTATGTGGCATTGGTAAGAGAAATTAAGGCTCAGTATGTACTATTGGTAAGATATTAAGGCCCAATATGTAGTCTTTGTATTCTGATTCATAACATCTCTCTCAGTATCGTACTATTATATATATATATATATATATACTAAAATATTTTTTTGAGGAGGAATCACATACTTGCTGAGATCAATAGTGATATAGTTTTATTGAAAACGGTTAAAACTTCTCTGATCCTAAATTTGTTACACCTAGGAACCACCTGCGGCAATGATATTGGGTAAACATCAATAATTGATTTTCTTATTTACTCATTTAATTATACTTTCATTATAATAACATTTGAGTGTGTCTCGGGCAAAGGAGGTGAATTGAGTGCATCGAGATAGATGGGTCATCCTAACTGGTACTATAGGTGTTTATTTTTATTTTTTATTTTGCATATTTATAAAGATATTTTATTTAATGAAGAGTCAAGATCAATACCGATGCAGATATTATACAGATATTTTGTTTAATTTTGTCTTTTTTTTATTTTTGTACAAATCAAGAAGGGTCGAAAGTAGTCCTGGCAAACAGTCTGTCATGATGGAAAGAAGCCAAAACCAGACCCTATAAGTGCCAAAACTAGACCCTATATAGACAACTGAAACAAGCTTAAAATGTAAGGACTAAGGAGAAATATCTTTAATGTGAGGTAGACATCTTCTAAAGAAAACATATATTGCTGATTTTTAAAAATCTTTCTGAAAATGAGAGCAGATATTTGGTAGAGAAAGGATTACTAACGAGTGATGGTGCAGGAAGCAAAAGACCGAGTAAGTCTAGTCATTAACACTAAGACTAAGTGAGTGTTGGAGATACAACCAGGACTGAGTGAGTGGCTGAGATTGTTTCTTATGTCGATTAGACCTTTTCAACCTTAACCTTTTCTGCACGTAGCAGATATATGTACATGGTGGGCCCACTTAGGATTGACAAATCAATTTACTAATTGCACCCTTAAATTATTGCACCCCTTCATTTGTCAGTTCTAAAATCCTTTTTGTCCGAAAAAAGTTACAAAAATGTCACTAATTTGATATTTTCATTTTAATGTTGTGCTTTTTTTCATAATTTTACTTTTGTAATTTATAATGCCATTGTAGATTTTTATTTGTATAATAGCTTTTTGGGCAGATTTATCCGTATTTTCATGATAAGAACAATATCATGATCTATAACAAACTTTCAAGTAAATAAAGGAAAACGTCCAATAAAATATAACAATATGACATATAAGAAATGCCGTGCTCTTTATAAAAATTAGATTATGTTTTAAATGGCGCGCTCTTTATAAAAAATTTCTGATTTGGTAATCTTTTCAGGGATGAAAAGTTACCTCATCTGACCCGTATTGCATGGAGACAGATCGATGGATCATCCTTATTGGTACTGTATTTGTGTATTATTTTTTGACATATTTATGCAGATATTTTGTTTGATAAAAAGTTAAGATCAATACCGTGCATTTACCGTGCAACATTTTTGACGTACTTTAAAAAGTGAAAATCAAGGAGGGTCGAAAGCTATTCCAGCAAATTAATAGTCCTGTCAAAGTAGAAAGAATTTTCTATTCAAATTTTTAGAAGGAATTTTCAGAATCAGCAGTCTTGGTAACATATTGTATATATGAACTTGGCTATAAGTGGCAAAATAAATCTCTCTATATAAGAAAAACCAAACAGACAACTGAAAGAAGCTAAAAATGTAAGGACCAATTAAGGAGAAATTTCTTAACAAGAATTGTCGTCACATAACAATTAATATGAGCCTTCTTCTAAAGAAATAATAGACCGGTTGTTCTGAAAATTCTTTTCTGTGAGTCAGTCTGAGTCTTTGTTATACCCACCACTAACAGTCTGAGTCTGAGTCAGACAATTTAATTTTCTGCATCTTTTAGCCACAAATTGACATAGCTTCTCTGTCTACAAGTTCCTCAGTGAAGTTGGTGGGGCCCACTAATTAAGGAGGTAATGGCTAGGAGGCATTAGCTCCTTAGTGGACAGATTTATCTGTATTTTCATGATAAGAACAATAAAAACATGATATATGACAAATTTCAAGTAAATAAAGGAAAATGTCCAATAAAATATAACACTATGACATATAAGAAATGTCACGCTCTTTATAAATTAGATTATCTTTGAATAATTTCCTACAAATTAATGATTATGTCATATCACAGGAAAAAATTTGAAAATTGAAGATTTTTAATGTGAAGTACTACTGGTTCGGCAGCAGTGATTGTCAAAAGGAATTTTTTTTTTTTTGTGGTGACCATTAACGGTCGAAAGGAAAAAATTTCCGATTTCGTAATCATTTTAGGTGATGAAAAGTTATTGGTACTGTAGGTGTTTATTATTTTTGACATATTTATGCAGATATTTGTTTCATAAAGAGTTAAAGAACTTAAGATCAATACCATATTACCATATTTTTGACGTATTTCTAATTTTATCTTTGTCTTTTTGCAACAAATGAAGCAGGGTCGAAATAGAAAGAATTTTCAGAATCAGCAGTGTTTGTAACATATTGTATATATGAAGTTAGCCATAAGTGGTAAAATCAAACTCTATATAAGAAAAACCAAACAGACAACTGAAACAAGCTTAAAGTGTAAGGACTAAGGAAAATTTTCTTATGAAGAAATGACGTGACATCACAAATAATGGACTGCTAATTCTGAAGATTCTCTCCGAAGACCGAGTGAGTCTTCGTATTTCTCTTTCAGTCTAAGTCTTCGTTGTAACGATTAAAGGCAAACATTGTAACTTTTGCCGATAAAGGCCTTCTCGTCTTCACCTTTTCTGCACTCAGAAGATATATGTACATGGTGGGGACCACTAAGGACTGACCAATTATCAATTTGCAGTAATGACAAAGACCACTGTTAGGCTCTCAATTTTTGACCGAATACATCCATTCATTCTTAAGTTCTAAAATACTTACAAAAATGACACTAAAAAAATGTTGTATTTTTCTATATTTTTTTTTTGTAATTTATGCTGCAATTTTAATTGATACTTGTATAATAGTTTTTTTTCGGGAGATTGATCCGTATTTTCATGTTAAGAATAATGTCCAGAAAATAATAATATGTGGCAAACTTTTAAGATAATAAAAATGAGCCAAAACTGATAGTCTCTATCAGGGTTTCAAAAAAAATGTGCTGAAAATTATAAAAATATAAAATATGATATCTTTGAATAATTTCCAACAAATGTTGATATTTCATATGAAGCGATTTTTTTTTTTTGGAAAAATTAAGGATTTTAGTGAACATACTGCTTTGGTAGTGATGAATGTAGTAAAGAAATTTCTTTGGAGTCACCAATAACGGTCAAAATAAAAAATTTGGATTTAATAACCTCAACTGCTCAATTCTCTGTTCTCTCCATTCTCTATTTCTCGTCTCCCTTTTGGTTCTCTAGGTTGCTCTCCCCTCACATGGCTCCACTCACATATATACTTGCAATCGCACTCTTAATCTCCTATTACACTTCTACAATTCTGGTGCATGGAAAACAAACTAATTTGAAAGATTGTCGCCCATTAAGATGCAGCAAGCATGAACCCATAGTCAGGTACCCATTCCGCCTCGACTCCCATGCACCCCACTGTGGCTATGACACCCTCGTTCTCTCTTGCTCAGGCGACAACACGGTGTTAAGCCTCCCCTATTCTGGTGACTACAACGTGACGGCAATAGATTACAAAAACTCAATGCTTGCGATAACAAAATACTCATGGACCCTAAATTGTTCTTGGTCTCAAATTGCCCAGCCCAATGTAACCGACTCTCTCTTCTTTAGTCCTTCGTTGGTAGATCTCAGTTGGTTTGATTGCTCAGACATGATCACCTATTTCTCCGAATATGAGTATTTAGCCGGTCCTATCTCGTGCTTCGGGTCACAAGACCACTTCATCTATGTGGCCTGGGCTGGAACCTACAATGGAGAGATTCCTTCAACCTGCACCAAGACTAGAAACAGCACCTTATTTACTGGACCCAATGTACCACTATATCTCGACACTTCGACAAATAATTGGTTGTACGAACCTTCATCGTCTTCTGAATTCCAACACATGATTAGAGACTTCGAGGCAAGACCAGTCATTGCTCTGTATTGGCACCATGAGAAAATCAACTGTAGCATGTGTGAAAAGAAATGGTGGCATCGCTGTGAATTTGACATTGAAACGAAAAAAATCATTCTGTCGAGGTGACCTCATAAGTTGACCTTTATTTTAGTACTTTGATTTTTTTACTGCCGACAACTATATATGAGAGTTACATTGTTTATAATCATCCATCTCGAATTGAAAAAAAATTGACCATTTTGGCTGAGACTGTTGGAATATGTTTTTGTTATACTTTGGAGTGCAAATTATACTGATGAAATGTCTGACCCAAGCTCCTAGCCTCCTGTTTCAATCTTAAGTTTTAAAATTTTAATGTTTCCGTTTGACATGAAAGTCCCATACTGTGCCATTCAGTCTCTTCTTTTAACTTCAATCAAACAGTTGGAAGAAAATCTCAATTTTACGTTGTTTTTTTTATGGTTAAAATAATTATAATATGCCCGCTAACCACAAGTCTAACTAATCTCTTCATTTAATATTAAATTAGTTTATAAGAACTAAAACTAACTAGCCCTGGATACTAACATATAAACCTAAACCTTTTTCTTTTTCTTTTTCAGATTCACATATGGTGCTGAAAGCCAGTATGATTCCTCAACAACTTTGCTATCATGCTCATGGATAAGAGTTAACAACATTCTATTAAACTTGTGATCCTAATAATTTTTTTTATTTTTCATTAGGTATATCCGCAGGCGCAATATCCCTTCTCCTTTTGGCAGGCTTTGCTGTCTTCTACATACTTCGTCAGTCAAAGAAAAACAAAACCGTTCGTCAAAAGATCGAAAACTTCCTGAGAAGCTACAGAGTGATGAATTCAACACGGTACACATACGACGACCTAAAAAAGATAACGACTAGGTTCAAGAAAAGAATAGGTGCTGGGGCATTTGGGACTGTCTATAAAGGGGAGTTGCCTAACGGAATTCCAGTAGCCGTTAAGATGCTACATAGATCTGCCTCGAGTGGAGAACAATTTGTAAATGAAGTTGCCACCATTGGAAGAATTCACCATGTACATGTTGTTCGCCTTCTGGGATTTTGCTCTGAAGGAACAAATCAAGCACTTGTTTATGAATTCATGGAGAATGGGTCACTAGATAAGTACATATTCTCCTCAAAATGGAGAAAACGCCAATTTAGCATGGAAGAGATGATTGTTGTTGCTATGGGCATTGCAGACGGTATCGAATATTTACACCAGGGCTGTGACCAGCGAATTCTTCACTTTGATATCAAGCCTCACAATATTTTGCTTGACCATAATTTGGTTCCTAAGATCTCCGATTTCGGTCTCTCCAAGCTCTGTCCCAAGGATCAGAGCTACTTGACCATAAGTGCTGCTCGAGGTACAATGGGTTATCTTGCTCCAGAAATGTACTCCAGAAACTTCGGAGCAGTCTCTTACTAATCAGATGTTTATAGTTTTGGTATGTTGATTTTGGAGATGTGATCAGAGTCAAAATGATGATGATTTACGTAGGGTTTTGGCTTAGGTTTTACATATTTTCTCACACTTATGTTTAATTATTTAGAGAAAAAGGCTACTGTCACCCTTCTTTAAGTTTTATTGCAGAAAACAGGTTTTGGGACTATTCTACATCAAATGGAGCTAGAATCGGGTCAATCGGATCAGCAACGCTTATCGACTAAGACCCTGTTACGGCCCGTATTGGTTAATACGGACCAGGCATAGCACAGGCTCAGAAGATAGCGCAGGAAGTTACAACCATAACTGCCAAGGTCCCATTACGGACCGTATCACCTTGATACGGTCCGTAACCGAAGGCGACTCTTGGGAAATAACTGCCGACAGCTGTTTCCAGATCAATTCCTTGGCTTCCAATCAACTCCAGACGTCCCTACACTCCTATAAAAGGCCCCTGGACAGAGGGAATAGATATCTTTGTAATTAGGGTTAGATTTGATTAAAGAGAGAAGAGAGGAGTGATTGTAACCATGCCGTTCCGCGGCTAAGTTCCTTTTCTTAGGGCTAGGCAGTAAACCTTGTTACTCTTGATGTTTTGATATATATATTTCTGTTGATTATGATTTCTTGTTGTTGTATCGAATATGCTTTTGTGATTTACTATCTCTTCACCTAATTTCAATGATCTAGTTTGAGTTTGTTAGGGTAGTGACAGTACTTTAATAACTCGAAAGAACTATTTGGATGAGTTAGCCTCGTTGAGATCTATTAGGTTAATGTGAAGAAAACCTTCGCGGGGAAGCCATAAACCAGAACAACAAAACGCATGACCAAATTCCATCATTTGCGTAAGGTAAATCGCAGTGATCTGTGTAGTAATTTGGGAGATAAGAGACCCGATAGTTGCGTAAGATAAATCGCATTGTCCTGAGTAGAGTCTCGATGAAAGATCTGTCATTCTGGCGTAACATAAATCGCAGTGACCTATGTAGTTATCTTTCATAAAACAACAACAGGAAATCAGACGCAACAGGAATATATTGTCAAGACGGATTGAGTGGCAACGGTGTGCCGAAACCCTAGGAATTCTCATCTCTATCTTTATTTTAATTACTTTTAATTGTTTCCTAATTTACATTGATCAACAAACATCTCTCAAATTTCAGATTTCGTCTAGCCTTTCGAAAGGTTGTGATTCGATCGCTCAAGACACTGAACCAATATTCCCTGTGGATCGACCTCGCATATACTACTCGATAAGGATTGTGCGCTTGCAGTCCGAACCGATAGCATTTACGAGTTTATAAATATTAAAAGAAACATTGCTCTCTTTTGAGTGATCAAGCTTTTTGGCGCCGTTGCCGGGGAATAACGGTTCATTGTGCAAGGCCTCGAAAGACGCCCTTGTTTTGACCATTGAATCCAATTAATTAGAAACGCCTAGATTTCTTTTTACTTTCTTTATTTTCATTTTTCTTTTATTTTTAATTTCGTTTTTCTTTTTTTTTATTTTCCTTTTATTTTCGGTTTTTAGTTTAAATTTCAGATTTTCTTTTCTTTTTTTAGGAACATTGCACGCTGGCCGAATCATCCGTACGAAGATCCGAGAGGATTGCTAGTAGGAGAGGACAATTCGCTTCCAAATCACCGATAAGAACCAATCATAGTTCTTCATCCAGTAATTCTGAAGGCGAAGAGGACTCAGATTCGATCAACATGAATATCCCACCGAACGAACCGATTAACAATGGAGTTCACGATGCAGCAAGACCCAAACTTCTAAGAGACTATTGCGTACCGCGCGCGAATGATCCTAATTCTAGTATAAACCCGCCAACTGTTACAAACCGTAATTTTGAGATCAAACCTGCTCTCATAAATATGGTTTCACAACAGCAATTTGGAGGATTGCCACATGAAGACCCACATCTTCATTTGTCAATTTTCCTAGGGATATGCGAGACGATAAAGATCAACGGAGTTACCGATGAAGCAATCAGGCTAAGGCTATTTCAATTCTCATTAAAAGATAAAGCAAGAGCATGGTTGTTTTCTTTACCGGCCAATTCTATTCAAACTTGGGACCAATTGTTTAATATGTTTATTGCAAAATATTTTCCACCGTCCAAAACTTCAAGGTTTAGAAATGCAATTACTAATTTTGAACAAAGAGATGGTGAAACATTGTGTGAGGCATGGGATAGATATAAGGATATGTTAAGGTGTTGTCCACATCATGGTCTAGAAAGATGGCTGATTGTCCAAACTTTTTATAATGGTCTAAACCCTACGGATAGGTTGTCTATTGATGCTTCTGCAGGAGGAGCAATCATGAACAAGGAACCTGACGAGGCTTACAACCTAATTGAAGAGATTGCAATCAACCAACACTACTGGATCCCTGAGCGAAAGAAGCCAGCGCCAACACCTGGCATGCACCGAGTAGATGATATCTCCATGCTGAGCGCAAAGATTGATGCTTTGCAAATGGCACTTAACAAGCAGACCAAGCAGCGAACGGTAGCAGCAGTCAATGCCGCAACAGCATGTGGCTATTGCGGAGGAGCGCATGAGATGACCGAATGTATGAATATGACGGAACCTGAGGAAGACATGGAGCAAGCAAATGCAATTGATAACAGCTTTCGACCTCAGCCCGCCTACAACACATACCATCCAAACAACCGAAACCATCCGAATTTCTCATACGCAAACAACCAAAGGCCTGCTGCACCTCAACAGAACTACCAACCACAATCCAATTTTCAGCCAAGATACAATAATCCTCAACAGAATTACCAACCAAGGCAATACAATCAACCGCAGCAACCAGACATCACATCACTAATGGAGAGATTCCTAGAGAAGCAAGAGAAGGCTAACGCCGAAATCGCACAAAAGATCGAATCCTTGACAAACCGCAACAAAGACTTAGAAGACAATGTCTCTAAGATGGCGAAAGAACTCTCAACTATCACACGTGGAAAAGGCAAATTCCCGGGCCAACCGGAAGAAAACCCAAGAGAGACTTGCAAGAGTATAACACTAAGGAGCGGTACAGCTTATCAGGGACCTCCCATACCCGATCAAACTTCCGATGAGATACATGCAGAGCCATCACATTCAGAAGAGTACGAGCCGCAACCGCTGGAGCCGCCCGTACTCGAAACGCAGGCAGACCTTTTTGAGGAGCAGAATGACACCGTAGGTGGAAACGAGCGACAACCCGAACCTGAATACATTGCACCACCACCCTACAAGCCACCTCTGCCATTCCCTCCAAGGCCGGCCAAGCACAAGATGGAGCCACAATTCGCGAGATTCATGGAGACACTCAAGCAACTACAAATCACAATCCCCTTCACTGAGGCAATTGCAAACATACCTTCGTATGCTAAATTTCTGAAGGATATTCTTTCAAACCGCAGTAGACTCCAAGAATTCTCTACAATCCCGCTCAATCTCGACTGTAGTGCGCTCGTGCAAAGTAAATTACCGACAAAGTTGAAAGATCCGGGAAGCTTTTCGATACCGTGCACAATTGGTACAACAGATTTTAAGAAAGCTTAATGTGATCTGGGGGCAAGTGTGAGTTTAATGCCGAAGGCGGTATTTGAGAAATTGAATTGTGGAGATCTATCACCAACTCGAATGGCATTACAACTGGCTGATCGGTCAATTCGATATCCTGAAGGAGTATTGCTAGATGTACCGATCAAAGTTGGAGACCTTTGGATACCTGGGGATTTTGTTGTAGTAGACATGGAAGAAGATGAACATATTCCAATCATCCTTGGAAGGCCATTCCTCGCCACATGTGGAGCAATGATTGATGTCAAGAATGAGAAAATTTCATTAAATGTTGGAAAGGACAAGGTTACTTACGACATAAACAGAGCTTTAAAATACCCTTCTGACATTGATCGTGTCTTCAACTTGGGCATCACTGATGAATTTGAAGAGGAAGAGTATCCATTCGATGAATTTGGAGAGTTCATGGGTATTGAGGATTTAGATAGCCTTCTTGGAAGGGAAGATGACGAAATGCAACCTGAACAAGATGTCACCACTAAACCTGACGAGGTTTACAATGAAACTTGCGCAAGATGCACTACCGTCACTGAAGAAGAAGTGATTCCCATGTCCAAAGTCCTACAACCCGTATTCACCAATAAGGGTATTAACGAAGAGAAGAAAAAGGAAAAGGCAACCTCTCCTCCACAACTCGAGCTTAAACCTCTTCCACCCAACCTACAATACGAATTTCTGGGCCCAAATCGAACCTATCCGGTAATTGTCGGCTCTCAACTTGACAAAACCCAAATCAGCAAACTTGTCAATACACTCAGGAAGCACAAGAAAGCAATTGGCTACACAATCGATGACATCAAAGGCCTCAGTCCTACCATTTGCATGCACCGAATTCTGCTAGAAGAAGATCACAAACCTTCACGAGAACCGCAAAGAAGACTCAATCCAAATCTGAAGGAAGTGGTCAAGAAAGAAGTCCTGAAGCTGCTAGATGCAGGCATCATTTACCCCATCTCTGACAGCAACTGGGTAAGTCCCGTCCAGGTCGTTCCGAAGAAGGGAGGCACTACAGTTGTGAAAGGAGATAACGACGAAATGCTCCAAACGAGAGTTGTTACAGGGTGGCGAATGTGCATTGATTATCGGCGGCTAAACATGGCGACAAGAAAGGACCACTACCCTCTTCCGTTCATCGATCAACTGTTGGAGCGATTAGCAAAGCATTCATACTTCTGTTACCTTGATGGATACTCCGGCTTCTTCCAAATTCCAATTCATCCTCAAGATCAAGAAAAGACCACATTCACTTGCCCCTATGGAACTTTCGCTTACCGTCGCATGCCCTTCGGGTTATGCAACGCCCCAGCAACCTTCCAAAGAGCCATGGTGTCTATCTTTTCAGATTATGTTGAGGAAATAATGGAAGTATTCATGGATGATTTTTCAGTTTATGGGGATACCTTCGACTCATGTCTAAGGAACCTGTCTAAAGTTCTAAAAAGATGTGAAGAAGTAAATCTCATATTAAATTGGGAAAAATGTCATTTTATGGTACAGGAGGGAGTAGTGCTTGGTCACACCATTTCCTCTAAGGGATTGGAGGTGGACAAAGCAAAAGTCGAGGTAATTGAAAAATTAACTCAACCAACATGTGTTCGTGACATTCGCAGTTTTCTTGGTCATGCAGGTTTTTATCGAAGATTTATCAAGGACTTCTCAAAGATTGCAAAACCACTCTCAAACTTGACCATGAAAGATGCCGAATTCATCTTTGACGGAAAATGCATCGAAGCATTCAACACACTCAGGAATGCTTTGATTTCAGCCCCAATTCTCCAACCACCTGACTGGGACCACCCTTTTGAAATCATGTGCGATGCAAGTGATTATGCAGTAGGAGCAGTCCTGGGACAGCGGAAGGACAAGAAACCCTATGCAATTTACTACGCGAGCAAAGTTCTAAATGAAGCTCAATGCAATTACACAACAACTGAAAAAGAATTGCTCGCAGTAATCTTTGCAATTAACAAATTTCGATCTTACCTTGTAGGTTCAAAAGTCATCATTTATACAGATCATGCAGCAATCAAGTACCTCATCAACAAGAAGGACGCAAAACCTAGACTCATCCGATGGGTACTTCTCCTACAAGAATTTGATATCGAAATTAGGGATAAGAAGGGCACAGAGAATTCGGTAGCTGACCACCTGTCAAGACTGAGACATCAAAGCAGTAATGATCAACCAATTGATGATTCTTTTGCTAATGAACGCATTTATTCTGTAGAAACATGCAAACGGCCATGGTATGCAGATCTGGCCAACTACATTGCATGTGGGGCCATCCCGCCTAACATGACATTTCAGCAAAAGAAGAGATTTCTAACAAGTGCCAAGCATTACTACTGGGATGATCCTTACCTCTTCCGCCTTTGTGTAGACGGGATACATAGGAGATGTGTCACACACGAAGAATCGAAAAGCATCATCCATGACTGTCACTCTTCCCCATATGGTGGCCATGCATCATTCCGAAAGACGGCATTGAAGATCCTTCAAGCAGGTTTTTATTGGCCCGACATCTTCAGAGATGTTCAGGATTATGTCTCCCGCTGTGACGCATGTCAACGAACGGGAAACATATCCAAACGCGATGAGATGCCACAAAACTCAATCTTAGAAGTGGAGATTTTCGATGTTTGGGGAATTGATTTCATGGGGCCATTCCCAAGCTCAGGAAACAACAAATATATCCTCGTAGCAGTCGACTATGTATCAAAATGGGTGGAAGCAATTCCAGCACCATCAGCAGATGCAAACATAGTCAAACGGCTGTTCCAGAAGATCATATTTCCAAGGTTTGGCATCCCTCGAGTAGTGATAAGTGATGGAGGATCGCATTTCATCAACAATCAATTCAACAATCTTCTGAAGAAATATGGCGTCTCACACAAGGTGACAACTCCTTACCATCCACAAACCAGTGGGCAAGTAGAAATTTCAAACAGAGAAATTAAGAACATCTTGCAAAAGACGGTGTCCTGGTCCAGGAAGAATTGGGCACTCAAACTAGACGAAGCACTTTGGGCTTACAGAACCTCGTTCAAAACTCCAATCGGAATGACACCCTACAAGCTAATCTACGGAAAGGCTTGTCATCTGCCGGTGGAATTAGAACATAAGGCATATTGGGCAATAAAAACTTTCAATTATGACCTTAGGGATGCAGGCAAGAAGAGATTACTAGATCTGAATGCACTAGACGAACTGAGACTACACGCATACGATAATGCAAAGATGTATAAAGAACGGGCGAAATTCTACCATGACAAAAAGATAAGAAAAAGGGAGTTCAAGGAGGGCGACATGGTGCTTCTCTTCAATTCACGATTAAAACTCTTCCCCGGAAAATTGAGATCCAGATGGACAGGGCCATACAAGGTCACATGCGTATATCCTTATGGAACAATCCAAATCTGGAGTCAAGAAACCGGGTATTTTAAGGTGAATGGCCAGAGATTGAAGCACTACATCGCAGGAACAATTGATGAGCACGAAGAAACGTATTCCTTCGGGAATCGTCCAAACGATGGATGAGATCAACAAGTCAAGCTAATGACTTTAAACAAGCGCTTCTTGGGAGGCAACCCAAGCCACTTTTATTCTTTTTATATAAAAATTCAAAAAAAAAAAAAAAAATATTTATCTCAATCCTAAACTATTATACTAATCACAGGATTACTATTCTTACCTACAGGAAGAAATGCTGGAAGAATTCAATTGACAAAATTCGAAGCCCGTCACGAAAAATTATCCTCTGTTACGGACAGTATCAGTTCAATACGGAGTGACTCTCCAATACGGGCTCATCTTCGACTTAGGCGCAGAAAAAGGAAAGTTCAACACAAAACCGCATAAGGGTTACGGACCGTATCAGTTGATACGGACCGTAATCAACGGGCAGTTTTAACCAACCCTATTTCTGATGCTTCAAGAAACCAAAAATTCGAATTTTAGCCAAAATAACTCCCCACTACCAGCACTCCCTGCACATTCATCCCACCTTTTCACTGCCATATAACTCTACATTCACTTTCCTTTTTCCCTGCACCAGTTTGTAGAATTCTCAGATCCAAATTCGAAACCTGTCCACTGAAATTCTCCAAGTACAACCCGTATCAGCACCGTACCAGTTGAATACGGCCCGTAACAGAGACCGTAATCAAGAGAAAAATGGCACGCCACGCAAGCCCCGATTATGAGCCACCTCAAGATTACATTGATGTAATCGAGAGTCAAGCCGCAACGCAAAATCGGGCTCGGCAACAGCGAGAGTGGGAGGCAGACACATCGGCCGCGGGGGCCGAGTCTTCAGGGGCGGCACCATCTGATGCCCCTTCAGCAGAGCTTGACCAGTTCATTCAAATGATAAATTGGATGGACTCTAACCTCAACGAGCTAACCTTGACAACGGGAGAGACCACCCGCCAATTGGAACACAACAGCACAACCATTCAGCAAGAGGTTAATGAAATCAGAAACAGCATGGAGGAGGTCCGGAGGAGTGTAGACGAGAGTAGGCGCGAGATCCAGCAGACGCACTACATGGCACAGCAGTACTATCAGTACGCTCTCGACTCCGGATTCGAGTACCAGCCGCCACCATACGGACTCTTCGACCCGTCATTCTACGAGGAGATCCAGCATCCACCACCTCCACCACCTCAGGATTGAGGTGAAGTGAGTTGTATCTTTCCCTGGTCTTTTTACTTTCTTACTTCCTTTATTTTTATCTCTCGAGCATTGGGGACAATGCTCAATTTTATTCGGGGGGTAGGAGGTAATTTGACCATGTATCTTTAAAAATTTTCGCACTTTAAATTCTTAGATGCTAGTAGTTTTACTCAATTTTTGACTAGGGTTGGAGGCTTTACCGAAAATTCTAGAATGATTAGATTGAGCTTTTTAGCTAGCTTGCATTTTTATTTTTCCTTAGGAGTAGGATAATCAAATAGGAATTGTTTTAAAATTTTAATTAGACTAAGGTTTAGATAATTGACCATGATACCAAAAATTCAGAATTTTAATTATTAGTAATTTCAAAGTGAACAATTAATTGCTAACCATGAGAGTTGATCAAAAATTGCAAAACTAGAATTTTTATTTTGAGTAATTTATGTTTGCAAAGTCTTTTAAATTTGATAGTGTTTTAGAATACCCATTTATTATAGATAGACCCCTAGCGAAACTATGCAATAATTTCTTGTATGAATGAATACTTGAAATTGTGTGTAATCATGGTGCTTGTGACACAAAAATATGTTATTTTATTTTTCAGAAAAATTGAAAAATACAAAAAAATCGAAAAAAGAGAAAAACCCAAAAAATAGAAAAATATGGAAAAAGAAAAAAAAATATATATATAGAATAAAAGATGGAGGATAAAAAGAGTACGGGTGCCTACGCAAGACTGGTTACCAATAGGCTCGAGAAAACCTCCCAAATTTTAAATTTTTGTACATATTTAATTTTTCAAAAATAGTCACAAGTACCAACACACTTAGCTGTCGTACTTTGCTCCAATCAATTGGGAAGGAAAATCAAAATTTATATCATTAGAATTCCTATTGGTTGGAAGGGATCGATTTATAATCGAAGGGGAAATTAATACTCTCAATTTTAAGGATATTTGTGAATTAGATTTTTCGATAATAATTTTTCTAGGGTTAGCATAATGAGGTCAATCATGGGGTGAATAAATTGTTCAAGGGAGAGATCATTAATATTTTAGAGTCCTAAATTTTTATTGTCATGCCAATTGCACCAAACCTAAGTCCTAATTGAATTTTTTTTTTAAACAAGTCCTTGAGATTGTATGGTTTAACCTAGACCGGATCTTTGACCAGTTGGGATGTCGTTGCTTGGGGACAAGCAACAATTCAAGTTGGGAGGCGTGATCAGAGTCAAAATGATGATGATTTACGTAGGGTTTTGGCTTAGGTTTTACATATTTTCTCACACTTATGTTTAATTATTTAGAGAAAAAGGCTACTGTCACCCTTCTTTAAGTTTTATTGCAGAAAACAGGTTTTGGGACTATTCTACATCAAATGGAGCTAGAATCGGGTCAATCGGATCAGCAACGCTTATCGACTAAGACCCTGTTACGGCCCGTATTGGTTAATACGGACCAGGCATAGCACAGGCTCAGAAGATAGCGCAGGAAGTTACAACCATAACTGCCAAGGTCCCATTACGGACCGTATCACCTTGATACGGTCCGTAACCGAAGGCGACTCTTGGGAAATAACTGCCGACAGCTGTTTCCAGATCAATTCCTTGGCTTCCAATCAACTCCAGACGTCCCTACACTCCTATAAAAGGCCCCTGGACAGAGGGAATAGATATCTTTGTAATTAGGGTTAGATTTGATTAAAGAGAGAAGAGAGGAGTGATTGTAACCATGCCGTTCCGCGGCTAAGTTCCTTTTCTTAGGGCTAGGCAGTAAACCTTGTTACTCTTGATGTTTTGATATATATATTTCTGTTGATTATGATTTCTTGTTGTTGTATCGAATATGCTTTTGTGATTTACTATCTCTTCACCTAATTTCAATGATCTAGTTTGAGTTTGTTAGGGTAGTGACAGTACTTTAATAACTCGAAAGAACTATTTGGATGAGTTAGCCTCGTTGAGATCTATTAGGTTAATGTGAAGAAAACCTTCGCGGGGAAGCCATAAACCAGAACAACAAAACGCATGACCAAATTCCATCATTTGCGTAAGGTAAATCGCAGTGATCTGTGTAGTAATTTGGGAGATAAGAGACCCGATAGTTGCGTAAGATAAATCGCATTGTCCTGAGTAGAGTCTCGATGAAAGATCTGTCATTCTGGCGTAACATAAATCGCAGTGACCTATGTAGTTATCTTTCATAAAACAACAACAGGAAATCAGACGCAACAGGAATATATTGTCAAGACGGATTGAGTGGCAACGGTGTGCCGAAACCCTAGGAATTCTCATCTCTATCTTTATTTTAATTACTTTTAATTGTTTCCTAATTTACATTGATCAACAAACATCTCTCAAATTTCAGATTTCGTCTAGCCTTTCGAAAGGTTGTGATTCGATCGCTCAAGACACTGAACCAATATTCCCTGTGGATCGACCTCGCATATACTACTCGATAAGGATTGTGCGCTTACAGTCCGAACCGATAGCATTTACGAGTTTATAAATATTAAAAGAAACATTGCTCTCTTTTGAGTGTTCAAGATGATAAGTGGAAGAAAGAATATCGACCCATTAAGAGAGGGAGGATTTCGGAGTGAAGATGTATACTTCCCAGAGTGGATTTACGAACAAGTAGCTGAAGAAAAAGACTTGTGTCTAGTTCTTGATGTGGGTGGCAATGAAGAAATTGCAAAAAAAACTGGCTATTGTGGCATTATGGTGCATCCAATGGACCCCGGAAGATTGACCTTCCATGACGAGAATTGTTCAAATGTTGGGGGAGAATTTGCAAAACTTGCAATTGCCCCCAAACCCTGTAATGTCTTCTTATTGTGTTGCTACTTCTGGCCAAGGTCTCTAGGTATTAGTCATACATGCATGCTTTGCATTATCTTTTTTTTTTATCTTCTTTTCTTTTGAAAAGGTTTGCCCATATTGTTACTTGGTATTGTCTGTAAATAAATAACAATATATGAAGTTATTTTGATGAAACGTGAAATTAGTTAAAATTTTATTGATTAAGTTCCTTTAAGCTTTACCTGCTATTTGGCATTTTCACCTTCCAAACAATTTGGGGTTGAAACATTTAATTCACTTACCTAAATCATCAGAAATAGCTCCTATCAAAAATCTTTCAAAAAAAAAAATTCATCAGAAACTGAATTCAGAAAAGTAAACAAATCGAAATCCAGTCATTTGTAGAATGGTGATTGCTAAATCTCAAGGTGTTCTACTGTTTGCACATTTAACTATTATGTATAATTATGCTAGAATAGCTGAATAGGAATGAATGTCTACTGACTCCAAATTAGATAAAATTTTCTTGTGCATTTTGTTTGTAATTTATCCCAGTTTTTAGCATGGCTTGGAAAATCCGTCGATTCCTAGTTGACTCAGCCGAGTCGGATCGGAATTGGCCGAGAAACACAGTGGGCAAGTTTTGTGGTGAAAGTCGGTAGAATCGGTGGAATTAGAACAATTCAACCGAGTTCTTTCCGAATCGGGCCAGTTCTCACAATTTTAGTGAAAAACAATATTCTTGTGCATTTCTATTCAAGGAAGATATTGGTGCTCCAAGAAATTGGAAATGACTTGAGTTGGTAGGAAGAATGTTTACCATATTTTTTTAATAGACTTGGTGCAAAGTTTTTACTATACGAAATTTTAAGTTCTTGAATAACCTTCACCATTTTATATCTGAACCCAATAAATTGTTTTGTTTTGCTGGTGAATTAATATGTGTTAAGTGTGAGGTTGACTCATTCACTAATAATCGCACTTTTGAACAAGCTTATAAATCTTGTTCACAACTATCAAGTTTTGTTTCTTTTTTTATTCTTTTCCTCATGTGACTTCTCTTATCTATTTTTATGTTAATTGGACATCTCCATTCACTCCTCATTTTTTAGTTTCTTTTAATTGTATTTAATAATTTTCTTTTCTTTTTGTTAATTTTTCCTTTATTTCCTGGGAATAAACATTATGCTTATAGCAGTCCAGTAAACCGATTAATTTTATTTGTCCAGCACCTTCATTTTGGACGAATTATTTTTTATCAATTTTTCCTAATTTCTTTGTACAAAACAAGCTTCTGACATAAAAATCTAAGTTTCCGGTCCGATTCGGTCGATTCCTACTAATTCACCCGATTTCAATTCTACGGTCAACTTATACCGATTCCGATTCCAATTTTCAAAGCCCTGGTTATCACTCAATAGTTTGTTTGTTGGATGCTTGTTAATTTTCATTTGATTTTATCACATTTTTAGACACTTTCTGGTGATTAGGCATATTAGTTCTTAGTAATAGTTCATTATTACTGTAATAGTTCTTCGCTCCGTAATAAATTGATTTTCTTTATGTGTTAATGGAAATTTAGCAGATAAACGTAAAGGAAAATTCTCTAGAACTATTCCCTAGAGGTCACATCAACTTTTTAGTAAATCATGACTTTGATCATCCAAAATATCTTTTGTAGTCTAAAATAATATGCACATCAGCATCAAGGAAAATTCTCATATTGATAATTATTTGACCTCATTTTCAATGATTCTTCCTCATCATATACATCATCTATATAGGCCATTCATTCAGCTGGTTCATATGCTGACCAACAACAAAAAATCAGAAGCATGAAATTCTTAAACTTGCTCATTTTTCTCTTCCTCTTTTACAATTTTGAATGTTCCAGCTCTTCTTCATTTGGAGAGCTTCATAACATCACTTATCCTTATCATCTTCCTGGAACATGTAAGTGGAAGGCCTATGAGTTGCAGTGTGATGGCAATGACACCGTCTTATACATCGGGGCCATCAAGTATCTTGTAAAAGATATGTCGGTGGAAAACAAGACACTTAGGCTTGTTGATCCTGACTTGGCAGTAGGGGGTTGCCGCTTACCAAAGCAGACACATTCTTCGAAACAATACCCTAATTTAAATAATTATTATCGTTATTCATTTAGTTCATTCGATGTCCTCTTCTTCAATTGTACCGAAGAAGTAAAAGACAATAAGATGTACAAGCTAATAGATTGTATAGATGGGCCTCGTTCAAGAGTTTATGCAGCATATCCCAATGATGCTGGCAGCACCCCCAAGTCATGTAGGTATATAGGAGGCACTCTATCCAATTCTGAGGTGTACAAGCGTTGGAATGACAGTGATGGTGTCGATATAATGAAGATGCTGAGAGGTGGATTTGTGGTAAGCTGGAACAGAACAGAGTTGGCCTTTGCTTCAGATAAGATGTGTTCTGGTTTGAAAATTTGCTGGAGTATTACAAAAAGGTAAATAAAATTATCTATCTTTTCTCCTAATTGGCCTTGCAGCTATGATGGTCAGATATTAAGATGACTTATTTTAAATGGTAATGGTTTTAAACATGGTTTTTGAAAAACGCCCAGTCTGAGTGAGACCAGAAATAGTCGGGGGTTTCCAATTTCTACACAATTTACATGCCTAGACAATTTTTGCACTAAAACTCGGTCGAATTGGTGTTTTAAAAAATTGGATTTAACCATTGACAAGTTTTGTACGGAAACTCAATGCAATCGCGGTAATCACTGGAAACTTCCTGATTTTTTAGTAGATCCATAATTTTGGGTATATGAGTTAGAACTGTGAAACTGATGAGAATAGAACAAATAAAACAAAATTGGGACCAAAATTGAGATGGTTCAAATTAATGGGCCGAATTTTATGGACCTTTTTCTTAGTTATTGTTTACTTCATCATTTAAGTCTTGAACTCTGCTGTGTTCAGGTAAGGTCCTTTTAGAAAAATTTAATTTATTAAATATATACTAATTTATCATTTACCCCTAAACCAGTGGAGGGTATGTAAAACAATCTAGTATAGCATTTAACGTTTTGGATGCAAAAATTCTATGCTCTACAAGCTTTATTTTTCTTCTAATATAGCCCAAAATGAAAAATGTTATGTGTATTAATTACTTTCTCATCAATTATATAATATTTTACTATCTATGCAATTTGCAATTAATTCCGACAGTTTTTTATTATTATTTTCTTACGTCTGTATTTTTCTACAATAGTTTATTACATAAATGAAATTCTTTTCTCCCTAACATAAATTTGAACAAACTTTTTTATTATATTTTTATCTTACATTTGTAGCACAAAAACAAATCAATTTGTTAAAATATCAGTTATTTATCTGAATTATAACCGATGCATACCAAGTCACCTGATTCCTATACCGTAGACAACATGACAACTACAATTTCGATTAATTATGAGTTATTCGAACATGCACGGATGCCAAATATGAATGTGGGATTAGAGAGCCTTCTCCAATTTATATAAATAAATCTGTCTCCGTCTCACCAATCATATTAATTTTAACGATCCTTCTAAAAAAAAGTTTACATATATAAACCTTTAAAGTACGTATAATTAACATCTACCCGATTGATGTATATACTTGAGAAACACCATTTGAACTGTCACTCGTAAAACCTTAATTACTTGAGAATCGTCTAAGAAATTACTTTAATTGTGACAATCAGCTAAGAAATAAATCAGCAAATAACCTGCTCATTTCCCATTTTTTTTATTGTCAATTCAGGGTCCTGATGATGAGATTATCTTCTTTTTCTACGCGCGAGAAACTCCTTCAACTTGTTTTCCTTCAGACAGAATTTTTGTTTTGCCTTTACGAACCGCAAGATTTTGGAGCGTACACTACAGTCAATTCTTCTCGCGTGCTTTTTGGCTTCATGCTCATATTGGTTGTTATTTTGGAAATTCTTCTTGTTTTATTGGGTAAGCAACCTTTCTAAATGAAACCCTCTTCCGGACATAACCACACATGTTATATAAATTTCCTTTATGTTATAGTTGCTGGTCATAAAAATAGTGGAATCTCCATATTTACACCACTTTCATTTTCAAAATTAATTAACAAGGATTTCAAAATTAAGTTTTATGGCTTTTCAATTTGAAACTGTGTTGTGATATTAGTCCACTGTTTGGCAGTTGGTATTAATTAAAAGCTTTGGGCCAATACTTACAGTCAATTTATTTTCGCATTCTCCTCTGAAAAAAAAACACGGGAAAAAAAATCAAGTGGACCGAATCGTGGAAGCACATTAACAGTCTTAGCCTCTAAGGAGTAAAGATCAAATTGCTGGTCAGATATTTTAATTAAGTACAATGCTCAAAACAATCAATTCAGCAGTAAACGTTGCTAACTCCTTGGGGCTGCTCACAATGTGGGATTGGGTGAGACAAAAATTTAGAATTAGACATATTTAATTTAGTATTATTTTGAATTCCAAATACTTTTACAGTTTTTTGTTTAAGTTGTCCTTCTATCTACACTTGACTTTGCTACTGCTAATTTCAAGTTCGGTAAGAAAAGGAAAAAAAAAATCCTTTTATTTTAATCATCACTCATTTTGAGTACATTTCATTTGTATATTCATGATCCTTTTTCAAACATTTTTGCAGCACTACGGCTTACGTTAGTTCCATTAGGAACATTATTGTTTCTTCTTCACAAGTACAAGCGAGTATCTCTATCAACGAACTCTATTGAAAAGTTTTTGCGGAAACATGAGATGCTTTCCGTTAGACGGTATGATTTCATAGAGATCTCTATAATGACAAACCACTTCAGAGAAAAGCTTGGACAAGGTGGCTTTGGATCAGTTTACAAAGGTAAACTCTTCAGTGGTTGTCAGGTCGCTGTCAAAATATTGACCAATTCACTGGGTGATGGCGATGATTTCATGAGCGAAGTGGCAACAATCGGTAGGATTCACCATGCAAACATAGTGCATCTTATTGGATTTTGCTCGGAGGGCTCAAAGCGGGCACTGGTGTATCCTTATATGCCAATGACTCACTTGACAAGTATATCTTCTCTTCAAGTAATAATCTTTTTTCAATAGAGAAAAGAAGAGAGATAGCCCTAGGCATCGTACGAGGTATAGACTACCTTCATCGCGGTTGTCAAATGCAGATATTGCACTTCGACATAAAGCCTCACAATATCCTATTGGATCATGACTTGACCCCATATATTTCCGACTTTGGACTTGCCAAATTATACTCTAGAGAATATAACTTGGTAACACTTAGCACGGCACGTGGTACAATAGGATATATAGCTCCTGAGCTAATATCTAGGGCCTTTGGTGTGATATCATACAAGGCAGATGTTTATAGTTTTGGGATGCTACTAATGGAGATGGCGAGCGGAAGAAGAAATGTCAATAATCATGCAGAGAGTTCGAGCCAAGTCTATTACCCATCATGGATCTACGACCAGATGAAACTTGCAGATGAGACACTTGATAATAATTTGCACAATAATGTTGCACAATTTGGAGAAATAGAAGGAATTCTATATAAGGTTGCCTTGTGGTGCATTCAAATGAGGGCATCTAACCGACCCTCCATGAGCAGAGTGATAGAGATGCTGCAGTGTGAAGCAGATAGCTTGGAGATGCCGCCGAGACCTTTCACTATAGGCTCGCCAGACGAGGTCTCTGCGAGATGCTCTCAAGTTGATTCATGTAGCATAGAGTTGTCAGCGATTTCAGAAGAAATTAGTTTGCTTTGATTGAACAAAAAACTTAAGCAAATGTTGTATTACAAGTATCTATGTATATCTTGTGTAACTAGATTAAATAATTAACTCTGCCTTAGGAGTTTTGTTATTAACATAAGACAGAGATTTAAATAAACTTGTAAATACAAATTAGCAATTTAGTCTTTATACTTTATAATTTTAAAAGTGTAATGATTGAGATCTTCTTTGAATGCTAAATACATGGTTGTAATTTAGTGGCTAGAACTTCACTTTATCATTATAAAATCTTAAATTTTAATTATAATTATCACACATTTTATATTTCACCAACCTTCCGATCTAAATTTTTCTGATTGTCTTAAATGATTTGATGACTAGTACAGTTGTCGTTGGTGCTAGGGGTGTTCATCGGTTCGGTTCGGTTAAAACCGAAATAAAATAGGCAAACCAAAGTTTATTTCGGTTTTCAAAAATAGAACCGAACCAACCAAAGTAAACATAGCAACCGATTAAAACCGAACCAAAGTAAATTTCGGTTTGTTCGGTTAAACCGAACAAACCATTGTTTAGTTGAGATTGTTATAAAACAAGACATTTACAGCTCACAAGTTGAGATTAATATACTGTAAATAATAAATTCAGCAATAATGTGAAACATTGTACCACTATACCACCCTTGTACCACACTGTAAAGATTAAATTCACAAGTTGAAACCACCCATGTACCACACTGTAAAGATTAATACCCATGTACCACTGTAAATATTAAATTCACTGTAAAGATTAATACTCATGTTAAAGAAATCGGTCGGTTCGGTTATTTCGGTTTTTAGATATTATAAACCGAACCATATTAAAGAAACCGATCTATATCAAAAATTGAACCGAACCAACCAATTAAACCGAAAAAACCGAACCATTTGAACCAAACTATTTCGGTTCGGTTAAAAACCAAATAAACCGGCCCCGATGAACACCCCTAGTTGGTGCGTAGACTTGCAAGTCAATGCTAGGAGAACAGTGAAGTGAATTTGGATGTACTATTAATTTAATTCTCTTATTTAAGTGACGGTATCAATGACTGGGTGGTACAAAGAGGATAATGAAGAAGAAACGAAAAGAAAAATGAATGGCATGCTATGATCCATTCTCAGATATAACAAAGGAACTATTGAATCGTTTTCAGTAAGTATGAATAGTTAAAAAATAAAATTGATCTTTTATGCCAGATTAATTCACTGGACTAATCGTAAGAACTATAGTTTGGAAATTTTATACTTTGATCAACCAAGATCATTATATGCAGGTTCATATCAGACATTGTTTCGAGTGAGGCTAGGGTAATATACATATTACTAATTGGTTCATCCGAATATTTTTAGTTGCCACCCTAACATTTCATAATTAACACATTTCACTGAAATTGTCAAAATTCAGAGATTACCACCCACGCAAGCTAGACTTGCGCACTAAATGGAGTTGGTGCATGCACCAGTGTGGTCTGCGCATTGATTATCTTTTTTTTTTCCCTTTTATTTTTTGAGAAACTTCGCAGTTGCTTCCAATTGTTGCATTTCAAATTGATTTGTCACTGCTGGTCATTTGCTAACAAGTTGCTATGGTACTGATTAAAAAGGACGAAAATACTGACAGGTTATGGACCATTAAAAAAGAGAATTTCACGTATACTCCTCAAAAACTTCAAAATTAAGTATTTATCCCTCTAAACTTTGAAATTACGTGTTTCCTCTCCAAACTTCAAAAACTCACAAATTTACCAATTTATTGTCTTTTATATTACAACTCATTTTAAATTTATAGAATACCCATTTTAACCTTTTAAAACATAAAAATGTAGCTTGTTTAAGAAAAATGTTGGTCTTATATTTGATCAGTGCATGTCGCTTCAAGATTCGTGTGGTTCGCTTCAAGATTCGAGTTGATCTAGTGCACACAGGTCTTTTAGCAAATTAGACAGTAAGGATTCAAATTTGAGTATGATAGGCATTGAATGCAAACAGTCTACATACCTAAATAAATGAACCATTGGCCCTCGAAAACCAATGATATATAAGACCGACATTTTCCACAAACAAGCTACAAATTTGTTCTATTTTTTCATTTAGTCAAGGTTATATATTGTGAGGTTGATATTAATCATTAATAAAATTAATTGATGAACAATTGAGGATATGAATAAAACAAGACAATGTATGTTATTTGCTTGAGATTTTTCAAGGAAAAAAAAAAACTGCTATTTTGAAACTCAGCGTTGGGCATTTTTTTTTTTTAAATCGAGAGTATTTGTGTAATTTTTTTTAATTGAGGATATGAATAAAAATTTCGGTGGACATCATCTTCATGGATTGGATGACTCGTAAATTTATATACATCATCTTCATGCTTCCACGTCATTTATATACATATCTCTTAAAAAACAAGCTTCTCGGACTCTTCAAAGATTTGAGGTTCAACTATATATTGAGAAATTGGATGACTCGTAAATTTCAGGTAAAAATCTTACTTGCTTGGGGAATGACTCCGATATCGTAGACCCATCTTTAGCTCGTTTGATATATATATATTATTTTTTTCATATTTTGGTCCTTGCAAGGCATTTTTTTTTTTGATAAAACAATTACGATCTAGTCGTTATTTTATATATTGATAAAAGAGTTCAAAAGGATCAGGTTAAGAACATAAACCCGATTACCAGTACAACAAAGCAGTGACTCATCGGGTGTGAATTTCTTAGAATAGAAAAAAGAAAACAAAAATAAAAGCTGGAAGAAAATTTAAAAGTAAACCAGCTGGAAAGGAAAAACCCGAAATGAATACTGCAAATAAAGCTGAGAATTAAACTACTGATAACTACTATCAGTATCTAATTAAGGTATGACCATTGTGTGAGTACTTCATCTGCCAGCTCCCTGTCAGTTTAATGCAATTTTTACTATCAGATTAAACACCAATCTCCTAATGCATGGATCAATGGGATATTCCAGGAAATTTAATTTTGTAAAGAATGGTACTTAGCATAAGAGTATACTCTATATATATTATTGTATATATTGTGGGAATGTATTTAAAATAAAATATAATCAAACTCAAAATCTCGGTCCAACCATCTGGTTTAGTCCAATTTTTATAAATCTCCCTTGGTTAACTATTTCCAAATAAAATAAATTATTAAGTTGTTAAAATTAAATTATGTATAACACAGTTAAACTAAATAATAACAGTAAAAATATTGACACCTCAACTTCCTTAGTTTCACTTATTTGAATTGTCAGATACTAAAGTCATCCAAGACCTCGAATTCTAAAGTCAGCTAGACTTGTGTGCAATTTAATACTGTAATGATATAATCTACTTACACAGAACAAAGTCCAATTTACAACAGGCAATTGCTCTTTCATTTTTTATGAAATATTTGTTTTACACAACAGGAGACCATTTTCAATCAAGAAATTAAGGCCCAATATGTATTATTGGTAAGAAATTACAGCACAATATCTGGCATTGGTAAGAAATTAAGGTCCAATATCTGATATTGGTAATAAATTATGGGCCCAAGATGTTATCAAATGTAAGGAAAATAATACTTCAGATGTTAATTAGACGACTACAATTCTACAAATTTACTTTTAGAAGACACAACTGAAGACCATTTTCTAGCCCATAAATTAAGGCCCAACATGTAGTCTTGGTTAGAAATTACAGCCCAATATTTATGTGGCATTGGTAAGAGAAATTAAGGCTCAGTATGTACTATTGGTAAGATATTAAGGCCCAATATGTAGTCTTTGTATTCTGATTCATAACATCTCTCTCAGTGGCGTACTATTAGATATATATATATAACATATACTAAAATATTTTTTTGAGGAGGAATCACATACTTGCTGTGTAACATCCCAATTTTCGAACACTTGTAGATTTATCTAACTTGAAGTGAAGTGTGTTTAAAATAGCAACATGAATTTTCAAGTGTATCTATAAGACTCTGCAGTTGGAAAATTTGAAAACAATATTGTAAAATTCTTGACTAATCTAGATTGATAAGTTTATTAAGTGTTTATAATACAAATTATGAAAATGTCGTGACTTATTTAAAATTTCATTAACTTATGGTAAATTAATATGAATTATTTGAAATTCAATTGTAAGTAACATTGTGTTAATTCTTGTATTTTAAAAGTCAAGTTTATTTATAAAACTTCCAGGGGTTAAGTGAAAAATCACTAATCATTTAATAAAAATGATAGATAACAGAATTTCTTTTTAAGTTATAAAATTAAATGTGGGACACTTGGCAGTCATGCATCTCATTCCTATTATTAAATTTTAAAAAGTTTAAAAACTCACCTAATTAACTTCTAAGTTCTCTACACGTGCCACTGCCTCCAAATTTTATTCTTTTCTTTTGTCTTTCTCTCTCCCGTTAAAGTTAGACCACCATTGAAATTATCGGAGAGATAAGGGAGAAACCAAGAAAGAAAAATAATGGAGAGAAAATAGCGGAGAGAAGAGAATTGATGGTGCCGATAAGTTCACAACAAGAACAGAGGAAAAGAAAGGATGGCAACAGCTTCTCTGGTGACCAAGCAACAACAAGAGGCACGGAAGTAGAGACACTCAAAGTTCTTGTCACTCTTTTCAGAGCCGACTGATTTCATTGCGTTCGTACATTCAAATAATTAGTACTTACATTCTTTTGCTTTGTCACACGTGAGGGTTGCATGGAAGGGCTGAACCTAATTCTTATTTAGTTCTTGGTTGATTTGTCATTGAACCTTGGATAATTGAATAGAAATTGTTGTACTTTGATTACCCGTTGAATTGATTGATTTAGGATGTTGTGAGTAAATTCTCGATTCCATCTCCTTGAAATTTAGTTGGTTATGATATATTTTGAGGAACTGCTAGGTTGACTAAATTGAATTCCAGCAGGGAATGTTGCCTTACTATTTTCCATCCAGAAAATAGGTTTTACAGTTATTCTTCCGTTTGATGAAACAATGGTAAATTGTAGCAAATTGTAAATGACCAGTAGACCCAAATTACGAGTCGTGCTTGAGTTTTACTAATTTTGAGTAAATTGAAATTGATGGTGAAAGAAAAAGAAGAAGAAGAACATAGTGAAGAAAAGAAAGGAGAGAGGTGTGTCGATGGCCTTACGCGGGTGGTGATGAGAAGAACACAAAGGTGAAGGAAATTTTCAGTTTACTTGATTACTTGCTGGTGAACTCGTGGCTACTCCTGAACGACAAAAATAGCTTGATTACGAATAGCAAACTTGACTTCGAGCAACGTCATGCTGTCGTTAACAGGTGCGGATTTCGAGTTATTCTCAGATTCCTCTAACTTATTTTATTGTTGTTGTTTGCTTGTCAATTCCCTTGCTTGTTATTGTTGCTTGATTGTTTGTTTAGTTGCTAATTGGTTGTATTGTTGATGCTTGCTTGGTTGCTTGCTTGGCTGCTTGATTGGTAATTACTTGTAGTTGTTAAGTTCTTGAATGTTCTTTTGAAGTGCATAGCTTGAATGCATGAGTTGTCATAAGGAGCATGCACATATACTCTAGAATTGAATTGGGACAAAACTTGAAGAATTCAGTGGCAAAATAAGATTGTAGTATATGCTAGTGTTATATTTTAGAATAAAGCATGAAGATGCATGATCTATATTTTTATATCAAAAATCTGAAAATGAAGTATGATGTTCAAATTTAGAATTTGGTTTTGAATATGACATGATTTGCATCAAGTGTTTGAGTTGCATTGCATATGCATAGATGATATAGAACATGAGTTGAACTAGAACTTTTGCATGATATATTTGCATGCATGATACATAGCATGATATGAACTATTTACTTGCATTAAATGAACTATCAATGGAAATGTGAATATGACTTGCATCTATAGAGCACATTATTTGCTTGTATATGGAATGTCTTGTATGTACTTTGATGGGAATTGAAGAATGAAATCCGAGGGTCATGTAGGCGCCATATTCGGGTAGCGCATAGCAAGAGCTGTGTAGGCGCCATATTCGGGTAGCGCATGGCAAAAGCTGTGTAGGCGCCATATTCGGGTAGCGCATGGCAAGAGCTGTGTAGGCGCCATATTCGGGTAGCGCATGGCAAGAGCTGTGTAGGCGCCATATTCGGGTAGCGCATGGCAAGAGCTGTGTAGGCGCCATATTCGGGTAGCGCATAGCAAGAGCTGTGTAGGCGCCATATTCGGGTAGCGCATGGCAAGAGCTGTGTAGGCGCCATATTCGGGTAGCGCATGGCAAGAGCTGTGTAGGCGCCATATTCGGGTAGCGCATGGCGAGAGCTGTGTAGGCGCCATATTCGGGTAGCGCATGGCGAGAGCTGTGTAGGCGCCATATTCGGGTAGCGCATGGCAAGAGCTGTGTAGGCGCCATATTCAGAACTTGTAGAGCATGACCGGATTTATGCTTGGTGTAAGAACTTGTAACGCATGATAAACAAAAGAAAATATTTGAGAATTGCTCTACTTGAACAATAGTGTGAATGTTGAATTTATTTAGTTTTTCCTCTTGACTTGATTGCGGTGTTACTTTTTATAATTGTGTTCAATATATAGCTAATTGATCCATGAGCTTTTAGGTTGCATAATTGAAGTCTTTCATAAATTTCTTATTTGCATCACATGCGAGTATATAGAAGACATGAGTTGAACCATGCTGATAGTTGATATGCATGGCATGTAGATATATTTTCTAAAACTGGTGCATGACATAATAGGGAATGCCGAAATAGGAGTTCGATGTAGATGAATCATTTGCGTGATATGAATGCATAGCTTATCTCATGAACATATGACATGGATACATTAGGTTGCATATGAGGCATGAACATAATATCTGAAAGTAAAGTATGGTTGATTTTAAAGCATTTGAGTAAAACATGAGTTATAGTTGAGTAATGCATAGTAAATTTTATAAAGTTCAGGGTTGCTGATTTTTGTTATCATAAATGAGTATTCCGTAAAGTAAAATTCTCTTATTTTCATTGACTGATTATAGTTGGTAACTTAGATTCATTGGTTCTTATATTATTAATTGTAGTGTATATTTTTAGTGCTCGGTGTTGTTTCAGTTTCAGTTGGTCGGATCTAGGGATAACTCGACTGGAACTGAATACCGCACTGGGAGATTTTCAATCTCTCATCTCTCCACTTTGTGGGTTCCAGGTACAAAACACAAGATAAGGAAATACGATTTCGAACTTGAAGACTGTGGGACTTGCAACGAAAAAAAAAAAGTAAGTTGTGTCATTGGTAATGTATATGTATATATGTGATTCTGTAAAATGATAGAAATCGCCTTGCGCTAATGAGCGCGGCGGGTTGTCGGCCCCGTTGTCGGGGTGTGACATGCTGAGATCAATAGTGATATAGTTTTATTAAAAACGGTTAAAACTTCTCTGATCCTAAATTTGGTACACCTAGGAACCACCTGCGGCAATGTTATTGTGTAAACATCAATAATTGATTTTCTTATTTACTCATTTAATTGTACTTTCATTATAATAACATTTGAGTGTGTCTCGGGCAAAGGAGGTGAATTGAGTGCATCGAGATAGATGGGTCATCCTAACTGGTACTATAGGTGTTTATTTTTATTTTTTATTTTGCATATTTATAAAGATATTTTATTTAATGAAGAGTCAAGATCAATACCGATGCAGATATTATACAGATATTTTGTTTAATTTTGTCTTTTTTTTATTTTTGTACAAATCAAGAAGGGTCGAAAGTAGTCCTGGCAAACAGTCTGTCATGATGGAAAGAAGCCAAAACCAGACCCTATAAGTGCCAAAACTAGACCCTATATAGACAACTGAAACAAGCTTAAAATGTAAGGACTAAGGAGAAATTGTTGGAAATTTCAGATGGATAAAGATACAAAAAACAGAGACAAGAGAATATTTGCTGCTGAAATAAACTCTTCTATTGTATATATTTCGGATACAAAGTACATCTTAATTTATAGTTAAACATTAATCTAAATAAGGACTCCACTAACTCAACTACATGCTATTTCTGCCTAGTGTAAATAAGGAAACCACTTTCTCCACTAACTACACTAATTATAGAACTTCTAATACAAACACACCTGCAGCACACATTCTCCACTGTTTCTAATTTTAGTGTTATCAATTTTGGATCAATATTCAACACTCCCCCTTGATGCAAAATTGACTACACCAAGCTTCTTCCTCATGCTCTCGAACTTGCCTAGTGATAATGCCTTGGTTAGAACATCTGCCTTCTGATTTTCTGAATTGACAAATTTCAGCTCAACGATCTTCTCTGCAACTAGATCTCTGATGAAATGTAGGCGAATGTCGATGTGCTTTGACCTTCCATGGAACACAGGATTCTTCGTCATGGAAATGGCTGATTGATTGTCACAATAGATCGGTGTTGGCTGCTGCTGCACCTGTCCAACATCTTCTAAAATTCGCCTAAGCCACACTGCTTGACAAGCTGCTGAGTTAACTGCGATGTACTCTGCTTCTGACGATGAAAGAGCCACTGTTGCTTGTTTCTTTGAGCTCCAACTTATAGCACTTGATCCAAGGGAGAAAATATATCCAGATGTGCTTCTTCTATCTTCAGAACAACCTGCCCAGTCACTATCACTATAACCAATTAAATCAAAGAACTTTGCATTGTAATACCACAGCCCATAATCAGTGGTACCCGAGATATACTTCAAAATTCTTTTTGCTGCTCCAAAATGGTGTTTAGTTGGATTGTGCATATGCCTAGATATCACCCCTACTGCAAAACTTATATCTGGTCTTGTGTGGGTTAAATAAATCAAGCCTCCAACTAAACTCCTAAACTTGGTTTCATCACATGGCCCTGTGCCATCATCTTTTACAAGCTTTTCATTATTGTTCATCGGTGTAGCTGCTGCCTTGCAACTATGCATGCCAAATTTCTTTAACAAGTCCACTGCATACTTCCTTTGTGATACAAAGATACTACCATGCTCTTGCTCTACTTCTAACCCGAGAAAATAATGCAGTAAACCTAGATCTGTCATCTCAAACTCTTTTTTCATGTTTGCTTGAAATTCAGTTAGCAATTTCTCACTTGTGCCCGTATAGATCATATCATCTACATACAAGCATACAATCAACACTTCCTCCTTTCCATTCTTCTTAACATACAGATTAGGTTCACTTTTACTTCTCTCAAATCCAGAATTTATGAAATATGCATCGATCTTGCTATACCAAGCCCTTGGTGCTTGTTTCAAACCATACAATGCCTTTGAGAGTTTATACACGCAATCTTCTTTGCCCTTCACCTCAAATCCTCTTGGTTGCTCAACATAAACCTCCTCTACTAATTCACCATTAAGAAAAGCAGATTTTACATCAAATTGAAACACATCTCTTTTTAATTGAGCAGCCAAAGCTAACACCATTCTCACAGTTTCAAACCTTGCAACCGGTGAAAATGTTTCTTCATAATCTATTCCATATTCTTGTGCATAACCCTTTGCCACAAGTCTAGCTTTGAGCTTTTGAACACTTCCATCTGCACCAAATTTAGTTTTGAAAACCCATTTTAAACCAATAATATTTTTACCTTGAGGACGTTTCACCAATTGCCAAGTTCTGTTTTTCTCAATCGATTGCATTTCTTCTTGCATTGCATTGCGCCACTCTTGTTTTTCCGAGGCTTCTTTATAAGTTGTGGGATCTTCAACAAGGAGTACCTGGGTTGTTTCATACAGTTCTTGCAATGTTTTGAACTTCCTTGATTGCATCTCAGGAATTGAATCTTCAACTGGACTGCTAGAGCTGCTGCTAGGTGGTTGTTCGTGTAGTTGATCTTGTGCCGCTATCTCTTCGTTTTCTTCTAATGATTCTTCAACCTGGGTTTGTTGTACAACACTCTCCCACTGCCAACTTGCTTCTTCATTGAATAATACATTTCTACTCACAACAATTTTACCATTTTCTGGATTGTATAGCCGATACCCTTTGGATTGTGTACAATACCCGATGAAAATGCATTTTTCAGATTTTTCATCAAGCTTTGTTCTCTTTTGTGGATTGATTAGTGCATAGGCTATACTCCCAAATACCCTTAAATGACTTACTCCAGGTTTCCTCTCAAACCATGCCTCAAATGGGGTTTTATTCATAACGGCTTTTGTGGGTGAAATATTCAAAATATACACAGCAGTTGCCACTGCTTCAGCCCAGAATTTTTTTGGTAACTTCTTGCATTTTAACATACTTCTTCCCATCTCTACCACAGTTCTATTCTTTCTCTCAGCAACCCCGTTTTGCTCGGGTGTGTATGGAGTGGTTAACTCACGATGTATCCCTTCACTTTCACAGAAATTTATGAACTCTTTTGATAGAAACTCACCACCCCGATCAGTTCTTAACACCTTCAGCCTTTTCTCTGATTGTTTCTCTACAAATGCTTTAAACACCTTGAAACTATTGAATGCATCTCCTTTGCTATGTAGGAAATACACCCAACTCATTCTACTATAATCATCTGTGAAAAGAAGAAAATATTTGCTGCCTCCAAGAGATTCGGTTTGCATTGGACCACACAAATCCGCATGAACCAACTCAAGCACTTGAGTTGCTCTCTTGGCTTGGGCTTTTGGAAATGGAAACTTGGCTTGTTTACCAAATATACACCCTTCACAAACACCTATTTGGTTGATTTCGGGTAGGCCATAAACCATTTGCTTTTGGTTCAACAATCTCAAACCATTTGAATTCAAATGACCATATCTATGGTGCCATAACTCAGATGGATTAAACTCCTTTGCAACCATAACTTTCTCCTTTACATCTGAAACTTCTAATGGAAACAACTTATTGATTGCCATGCTAACCTCAACTAATACTTGATTTGTGATTTTGTCTCTTATTGAACATGTTTTCCCTTCAAACAAGATTGAATACCCACAATCCATCAACTGCCCGATACTTAGCAGATTTTGAGACAAATCTGGAATATAATACACATTATGCAAGTATTTAATACCGTTTTCTTTGGTGTGCACTGCAACCGTACCTTTGCCTTCTACTTGAATTAACTTGTCATCACCGAGTTTAACCTTCAATCTGCATGATTCATCAAAATCTACAAACAATTGCTTGAACCCTGACATATGGTTTGAGCAGCCGTTGTCAAGGAACCATATGCTGCTTGCGTCTATCTTTTCATCTATACTGCTGGCCATGAAAAGTGTGGGTTGAGTCTCCTTTTCTTCTGTGTAATTGGCTTGGCTTTCTTCTCTTTGTTTCTTGTAGCAATCTGCTTGATAATGCCCGTATTTGTTGCAGTAGTAACATTGAACTTCTCTCTTGAAATCATCATGTACTTCTGCTGGTCTGCCTCGACCTCTTCCTCCTCTGCTGGAGTTTGTTCTTCCTCTGCTGGGATTGCCTCTGCCTCTGCTGGAATTATTTCTTCCTCTGCCTCGGCCTCTTGGGTAGCCATTAGATCTGCCTCTTGATGACTCCCCCTTCATGTAAAATGCCTTGTCGTTGCCTTTATCTTCAGCCTTTGACATCCTTGCTTCATGAGTCTGCAGTGATCCCATGAGTTCATCAAAGGTGTACGTTGCGAGATCCTTTGATTCTTCAATTGCTGCTACAACATGATCAAACTTGGGTGTTAGGCTTCTCAACACCTTTGCCACCACCGTCTTCTCCTCCATGGTGTCTCCAAATGCTCGGATTTGATTGACCACCTCTTGTACTCTTGAAAGGAAAATTTGGACTGATTCTTCCTTGTTCATCTGCAATGTTTCAAAGTCCCTGCGTAGGCCTTGAAGTTTGATTTCCATGACTCGAGTACTCCCTTGAAATGCTGTTTTCAGGGTTGTCCATGCCTCCTTTGCGTTGGTGGCTGCTGCGATTTTCGAGAAGATGGTGTCATGCACTGCTTGTTGGATGAAAAACAACGCTCGTGCATCTTTCTTCTCATTCTCTTGCGGATTAGGATCTGGACTAGGAACTCCATTTGCTATCAAGTCCCATAGGCCATGAGACTTGAACAAGGTCGTCATCTTGATGCTCCAAAAAGCATAGTTTTCGCCTTTGAAGAGAGGTATTGCTGGTTGTGTGACATTCACCATGGTGCTGCCGTTTTCTGCCATGAAAACGCCCCAAGGTTGATCGACCTGGCTCTTATACCAATTTGTTGGAAATTTCAGATGGATAAAGATACAAAAAACAGAGACAAGAGAATATTTGCTGCTGAAATAAACTCTTCTATTGTATATATTTCGGATACAAAGTACATCTTAATTTATAGTTAAACATTAATCTAAATAAGGACTCCACTAACTCAACTACATGCTATTTCTGCCTAGTGTAAATAAGGAAACCACTTTCTCCACTAACTACACTAATTATAGAACTTCTAATACAAACACACCTGCAGCACACATTCTCCACTGTTTCTAATTTTAGTGTTATCAATTTTGGATCAATATTCAACAGAAATATCTTTAATGTGAGGTAGACATCTTCTAAAGAAAACATATATTGCTGATTTTTAAAAATCTTTCTGAAAATGAGAGCAGATATTTGGTAGAGAAAGGATTACTAACGAGTGATGGTGCAGGAAGCAAAAGACCGAGTAAGTCTAGTCATTAACACTAAGACTAAGTGAGTGTTGGAGATACAACTTCTGGGTAGAGGGTGAGATAACCAGGACTGAATGAGTGGCTGAGATTGTATCTTTGTCGATTGGACCTTCTCGTCATTAACCTTTTTTGCACGTAGGAGATATGTGTACATGGTGGGCCCACTTTGGATTGACAAATCAATTTACTAATTGCACCCTTAAATTATTGCACCCCTTCATTTGTCAGTTCTAAAATCCTTTTTGTCCGAAAAAAGTTACAAAAATGTCACTAATTTGATATTTTCATTTTAATGTTGTGCTTTTTTTCATAATTTTACTTTTGTAATTTATAATGCCATTGTAGATTTTTATTTGTATAATAGCTTTTTGGGCAGATTTATCCGTATTTTCATGATAAGAACAATATCATGATCTATAACAAACTTTCAAGTAAATAAAGGAAAACATCCAATAAAATATAACAATATGACATATAAGAAATGCCGTGCTCTTTATAAAAATTAGATTATGTTTTAAATGGCGCGCTCTTTATAAAAAATTTCTGATTTGGTAATCTTTTCAGGGATGAAAAGTTACCTCATCTGACCCGTATTGCATGGAGACAGATCGATGGATCATCCTTATTGGTACTGTATTTGTGTATTATTTTTTGACATATTTATGCAGATATTTTGTTTGATAAAAAGTTAAGATCAATACCGTGCATTTACCGTGCAACATTTTTGACGTATTTTTATAAAGTTAAAATCAAGCAGGGTCGAAAGAGCAAATTAATAGTCCTGTCAAAGTAGAAAGAATTTTCTATTCAAATTTTTAGAAGGAATTTTCAGAATCAGCAGTCTTGGTAACATATTGTATATATGAACTTGGCTATTAGTGGCAAAATAAATCTCTCTATATAAGAAAAACCAAACAGACAACTGAAAGAAGCTAAAAATGTAAGGACTAATTAAGGGGAAATTTCTTAACAAGAATTGTTGTGACATAACAATTAATATGAGCCTTCTTCTAAAGAAATAATAGACCGGTAGTTCTGAAAATTCTTTTCTGTGAGTCAATCTGAGTGTTTGTTATACCCACCACTAACAGTCTGAGTCTGAGTCAGGCAATTTAGTTTTCAGCATCTTTTAGCCACAAAATTGACATAGCTTATCTGCCTACAAGTTCCTCAGTGAAGTTGGTGGGTCCACTAATTAAGGAGGTAATGGCTAGGGGGCATTAGCTCCTTAGTGGGCAGATTTATCTGTATTTTCATGATAAGAACAACAAAAACATGATAAATGACAAACTTTCAAGTAAATAAAGGAAAATGTCCAATAAAATATAACACTATGACATATAAGAAATGTCGCGCTCTTTATAAATTAGATAATCTTTGACTAATTTCCTACAAATTAATGATTATGTCATATGACAGGAAAAAATTTGAAAATTTAAGTTTTTTAATGTGAAGTATTACTGGTTCGGCAGCAGTGAATGTCAAAAGCAATTTTTTTTTTTTTGTGGTGACCATTAACGGTCGAAAGGAAAAAATTTCCGATTTCGTAATCATTTTAGGTGATGAAAAGTTATTGGTACTGTAGGTGTTTATTATTTTTGACATATTTATGCAGATATTTGTTTCATAAAGAGTTAAAGAACTTAAGATCAATACCATATTACCATATTTTTGACGTATTTCTAATTTTATCTTTGTGTTTTTGCTACAAATCAAACAGGGTCGAAATAGAAAGAATTTTTAGAATCAGCAGCGTTTGTAACATATTGTATATTTCAAGTTAGCCATAAGTGGTAAAATCAAACTCTATATAAGAAAAACCAAACAAACAACTGAAACAAGCTTAAAGTGTAAGGACTAAGGAAAATTTTCTTAGGAAGAAATGACGTGACATCACAAATAATAGACTGCTAATTCTGAAAATTATCTCGGAAGACCGAGTGAGTCTTCGTATTTCTCTTTCAGTCTGAGTCTTCGGTGTAACGATTAAAGGCTAACATTGTACTTTTGCCGATAAGGCCTTCTCGTCTTCACCTTTTCTGCACTCAGAAGATATATGTTCATGGTGGGGACCACTAAGGAGTGACCAATTATCAATTTGCAGTAATGACAAAGACCTCTGTTAGGCTCTCAATTTTTGACCGAATACATCCATTCATTCTTAAGTTCTAAAATACTTACAAAAATGACACTAAAAAAATGTTGTATTTTTCTATATTTTTTTTTTGTAATTTATGCTGCAATTTTAATTGATACTTGTATAATAGTTTTTTTTCGGGAGATTGATCCGTATTTTCATGTTAAGAATAATGTCCAGAAAATAATAATATGTGGCAAACTTTTAAGATAATAAAAATGAGCCAAAACTGATAGTCTCTATCAGGGTTTCAAAAAAAATGTGCTGAAAATTATAAAAATATAAAATATGATATCTTTGAATAATTTCCAACAAATGTTGATATTTCATATGAAGCGATTTTTTTTTTTTGGAAAAATTAAGGATTTTAGTGAACATACTGCTTTGGTAGTGATGAATGTAGTAAAGAAATTTCTTTGGAGTCACCAATAACGGTCAAAATAAAAAATTGGATTTAATAACCTCAACTGCTCAATTCTCTGTTCTCTCCATTCTCTATTTCTCGTCTCCCTTTTGGTTCTCTAGGTTGCTCTCCCCTCACATGGCTCCACTCACATATATACTTGCAATCGCACTCTTAATCTCCTATTACACTTCTACAATTCTGGTGCATGGAAAACAAACTAATTTGAAGATTGTCGCCCATTAAGATGCAGCAAGCATGAACCCATAGTCAGGTACCCATTCCGCCTCGACTCCCATGCACCCCACTGTGGCTATGACACCCTCGTTCTCTCTTGCTCAGGCGACAACACGGTGTTAAGCCTCCCCTATTCTGGTGACTACAACGTGACGGCAATAGATTACAAAAACTCAATGCTTGCGATAACAAAATACTCATGGACCCTAAATTGTTCTTGGTCTCAAATTGCCCAGCCCAATGTAACCGACTCTCTCTTCTTTAGTCCTTCGTTGGTAGATCTCAGTTGGTTTGATTGCTCAGACATGATCACCTATTTCTCCGAATATGAGTATTTAGCCGGTCCTATCTCGTGCTTCGGGTCACAAGACCACTTCATCTATGTGGCCTGGGCTGGAACCTACAATGGAGAGATTCCTTCAACCTGCACCAAGACTAGAAACAGCACCTTATTTACTGGACCCAATGTACCACTATATCTCGACACTTCGACAAATAATTGGTTCTATGAACCTTCATCGTCTTCTGAATTCCAACACATGACTACAGACTTCGAGGCAAGACCAGTCATTGCTCTGTATTGGCACCATGAGATGATCAACTGCAGTATGTGTGAAAAGAAATGGTGGCATCGCTGTGAATTCGACATTGAAACAAAAAAATCATTCTGTCGAGGTGACCTCATAAGTTGACCTTTATTTTAGTACTTTGATTTTTTTACTGCCGACAACTATATATGAGAGTTACATTGTTTATAATCATCCATCTCGAATTGAAAAAAAATTGACCATTTTGGCTGAGACTGTTGGAATATGTTATTGTTATACTTTGGAGTGCAAATTATACTGATGAAATGTCTGACCCTAGCTCCTAGCCTCCTGTTTCAATCTTAAGTTTTAAAATTTTAATGTTTCCGTTTGACATGAAAGTCCCATACTGTGCCATTCAGTCTCTTCTTTTAACTTCAATCAAACAGTTGGAAGAAAATCTCAATTTTACGTTGTTTTTTTTATGGTTAAAATAATTATAATATGCCCGCTAACCACAAGTCTAACTAATCTCTTCATTTAATATTAAATTAGTTTATAAGAACTAAAACTAACTAGCCCTGGATACTAACATATAAACCTAAACCTTTTCTTTTTCTTTTTCAGATTCACATATGGTGCTGAAAGCCAGTATGATTCCTCAACAACTTTGCTATCATGCTCATGGATAAGAGTTAACAACATTCTATTAAACTTGTGATCCTAATATTTTTTTTTTATTTTTCATTAGGTATATCTTCAGGCGCAATATCCCTTCTCCTTTTGGCAGGCTTTGCTGTCTTCTACATACTTCGTCAGTCAAAGAAAAACAAAACCGTTCGTCAAAAGATCGAAAACTTCCTGAGAAGCTACAGAGTGATGAATTCAACACGGTACACATACGACGACCTAAAAAAGATAACGACTAGGTTCAAGAAAAGAATAGGTGCTGGGGCATTTGGGACTGTCTATAAAGGGGAGTTGCCTAACGGAATTCCAGTAGCCGTTAAGATGCTACATAGATCTGCCTCGAGTGGAGAACAATTTGTAAATGAAGTTGCCACCATTGGAAGAATTCACCATGTACATGTTGTTCGCCTTCTGGGATTTTGCTCTGAAGGAACAAATCAAGCACTTGTTTATGAATTCATGGAGAATGGGTCACTAGATAAGTACATATTCCCCTCAAAATGGAGAAAACGCCAATTTAGCATGGAAGAGATGATTGTTGTTGCTATGGGCATTGCAGAGGGTATCGAATATTTACACCAGGGCTGTGACCAGCGAATTCTTCACTTTGATATCAAGCCTCACAATATTTTGCTTGACCATAATTTGGTTCCTAAGATCTCCGATTTCGGTCTCTCCAAGCTCTGTCCCAAGGATCAGAGCTACTTGACCATAAGTGCTGCTCGAGGTACAATGGGTTATCTTGCTCCAGAAATGTACTCCAGAAACTTCGGAGCAGTCTCTTACTAATCAGATGTTTATAGTTTTGGTATGTTGATTTTGGAGATGATAAGTGGAAGAAAGAATATCGACCCATTAAGAGAGGGAGGATTTCGGAGTGAAGATGTATACTTCCCAGAGTGGATTTATGAACAAGTAGCTCAAGAAAAAGACTTGTGTCTAGTTCTTGATGTGGGTGGCAATGAAGAAATTGCAAAAAAACTGGCTATTGTGGCATTATGGTGCATCCAATGGACCCCGGAAGATCGACCTTCCATGACGAGAATTGTTCAAATGTTGGGGGAGAATTTGCAAAACTTGCAATTGCCCCCAAACCCTGTAATGTCTTCTTATTGTGTTGCTACTTCTGGCCAAGGTCTCTAGGTATTAGTCATACATGCATGCTTTGCATTATCTTTTTTTTTTATCTTCTTTTCTTTTGAAAAGGTTTGCCCATATTGTTACTTGGTATTGTCTGTAAATAAATAACAATATATGAAGTTATTTTGATGAAACGTGAAATTAGTTAAAATTTTATTGATTAAGTTCTTTTAAGCTTTACCTGCTATTTGGCATTTTCACCTTCCAAACAATTTGGGGTTGAAACATTTAATTCACTTACCTAAATCATCAGAAATAGCTCCTATCAAAAATCTTTCAAAAAAAAAATTCATCAGAAACTGAATTCAGAAAAGTAAACAAATCGAAATCCAGTCATTTGTAGAACGGTGATTGCTAAATCTCAAGGTGTTCTACTGTTTGCACATTTAACTATTATGTATAATTATGCTAGAATAGCTGAATAGGAATGAATGTCTACTGACTCCAAATTAGATAAATTTTCTTGTGCATTTTGTTTGTAATTTATCCCAGTTTTTAGCATGGCTCGGAAAATCCGTCGATTCCTAGTTGACTCAGCCGAGTCGGATCGGAATTGGCCGAGAAACACAGTGGGCAAGTTTTGTGGTGAAAGTCGGTGGAATCGGTGGAATTAGAACAATTCAACCGAGTTCTTTCCGAATCGGGCCAGTTCTCACAATTTTAGTGAAAAACAATATTCTTGTGCATTTCTATTCAAGGAAGATATTGGTGCTCCAAGAAATTGGAAATGACTTGAGTTGGTAGGAAGAATGTTTACCATATTTTTTTAATAGACTTGGTGCAAAGTTTTTACTATACGAAATTTTAAGTTCTTGAATAACCTTCACCATTTTATATCTGAACCCAATAAATTGTTTTGTTTTGCTGGTGAATTAATATGTGTTAAGTGTGAGGTTGACTCATTCACTAATAATCGCACTTTTGAACAAGCTTATAAATCTTGTTCACAACTATCAAGTTTTGTTTCTTTTTTTATTCTTTTCCTCATGTGACTTCTCTTATCTATTTTTATGTTAATTGGACATCTCCATTCACTCCTCATTTTTTAGTTTCTTTTAATTGTATTTAATAATTTTCTTTTCTTTTTGTTAATTTTTCCTTTATTTCCTGGGAATAAACATTATGCTTATAGCAGTCCAGTAAACCGATTAATTTTATTTGTCCAGCACCTTCATTTTGGACGAATTATTTTTTATCAATTTTTCCTAATTTCTTTGTACAAAACAAGCTTCTGACATAAAAATCTAAGTTTCCGGTCCGATTCGGTCGATTCCTACTAATTCACCCGATTTCAATTCTACGGTCAACTTATACCGATTCCGATTCCAATTTTCAAAGCCCTGGTTATCACTCAATAGTTTGTTTGTTGGATGCTTGTTAATTTTCATTTGATTTTATCACATTTTTAGACACTTTCTGGTGATTAGGCATATTAGTTCTTAGTAATAGTTCATTATTACTGTAATAGTTCTTCGCTCCGTAATAAATTGATTTTCTTTATGTGTTAATGGAAATTTAGCAGATAAACGTAAAGGAAAATTCTCTAGAACTATTCCCTAGAGGTCACATCAACTTTTTAGTAAATCATGACTTTGATCATCCAAAATATCTTTTGTAGTCTAAAATAATATGCACATCAGCATCAAGGAAAATTCTCATATTGATAATTATTTGACCTCATTTTCAATGATTCTTCCTCATCATATACATCATCTATATAGGCCATTCATTCAGCTGGTTCATATGCTGACCAACAACAAAAAAATCAGAAGCATGAAATTCTTAAACTTGATCATTTTTCTCTTCCTCTTTTACAATTTTGAATGTTCCAGCTCTTCTTCATTTGGAGAGCTTCATAACATCACTTATCCTTATCAACTTCCTGGAACATGTAAGTGGAAGGCCTATGAGTTGCAGTGTGATGGCAATGACACCGTCTTATACATTGGGGCCACCAAGTATCTTGTAAAAGATATGTCGGTGGAAAACAAGACACTTAGGCTTGTTGATCCTGACTTCGCAGTAGGGGGTTGCCGCTTACCAAAGCAGACACATTCTTTGAATCAATACCCTAATTTAAATAATTATTATCGTTATTCATTTAGTTCATTCGATGTCCTCTTCTTCAATTGTACCGAAGAAGTAAAAGACAATAAGATGTACAAGCTAATAGATTGTATAGATGGGCCTCGTTCAAGAGTTTATGCAGCATATTCCTATGATGCTGGCAGCACCCCCAAGTCATGTAGGTATATAGGAGGCACTCTATCCAATTTTGAGGTGTACAAGCGTTGGAATGACAGTGATGGTGTTGATATAATGAAGATGCTGAGAGGTGGATTTGTGGTAAGCTGGAACAGAACAGAGTTGGCCTTTGCTTCAGATAAGATGTGTTCTGGTTTGAAAATTTGCTGGAGTTATACAAAAAGGTAAATAAAATTATCTATCTTTTCTCCTAATTGGCCTTGCAGCTATGATGGTCAGATATTAAGATGACTAATTTTAAATGGTAATGGTTTTAAACATGGTTTTTGAAAAACGCCCAGTCTGAGTGAGACCAGAAATAGTCAGGGGTTTCCAATTTCTACACAATTTACATGCCTAGACAATTTTTGCACTAAAACTCGGTCAAATTGGTGTTTTAAAAAATCGGATTTAACCATTGACAAGTTTTGTACGGAAACTCAATGCAATCGCGGTAATCACTGGAAACTTTCTGATTTTTTAATAGATCCATAATTTTGGGTATATGAGTTAGAACTGTGAAACTGATGAGAATAGAACAAATAAAACAAAATTGGGACCATAATTGAGATGGTTCAAATTAATGGGCCGATTTTTATGGGCCTTTTTCTTAGTTATTGTTTACTTCATCATTTAAGTCCGATTAGAAAAATTTAATTTATTAAATATATACTAACTTTTCATTTACCCCTAAACCAGTGGAGGGTATGTAAAACAATCTAGTATAGCAATTAACGTTTTGGATGCAAATATTCTATGCTCTACTAGCTTTATTTTTCTTCCAATATAGCCCAAAATGAAAAATGTTATGTGTATTAATTAATTACTTTCTCATCAATTATATAATATTTTACTATCTATGCAATTTGCAATTAATTCCGACAGTTTTTTATTATTATTTTCTTACGTCTGTATTTTTCTACAATAGTTGATTACATAAATGAAATTCTTTTCTCCCTGACATATATTTGAACAAACTTTTTTATTATATTTTTATCTTAATTACATTTGTAGCACAAAAACAAATCATTTTGTTAAAATACCAGTTATTTATCCGAATTATAACCGATGCATACCAAGTCACCTGATTCCTATACCGTAGACAACATGACAATTACAATTATGAGTTATTCGAACATGCACGGATGCCAAATATGAATGTGGGATTAGAGAGCCTTCTCCAATTTATATAAATAAATCTGTCTCCGTCTCACCAATCATATTAATTTTAACGATCCTTCTAAAAAAAAGTTTACATATATAAACCTTTAAAGTACGTATAATTAACATCTACCCGATTGATGTATATACTTGAGAAACACCATTTGAACTGTCACTCGTAAAACCTTAATTACTTGAGAATCGTCTAAGAAATTACTTTAATTGTGACAATCAGCTAAGAAATAAATCAGCAAATAACCTGCTCATTTCCCATTTTTTTTATTGTCAATTCAGGGTCCTGATGATGAGATTATCTTCTTTTTCTACGCGCGAGAAACTCCTTCAACTTGTTTTCCTTCAGACAGAATTTTTGTTTTGCCTTTACGAACCGCAAGATTTTGGAGCGTACACTACAGTCAATTCTTCTCGCGTGCTTTTTGGCTTCATGCTCATATTGGTTGTTATTTTGGAAATTCTTCTTGTTTTATTGGGTAAGCAACCTTTCTAAATGGAACCCTCTTCCAGACATAACCACACATGTTATATAAATTTCCTTTATGTTGTAGTTCCTGGTCATAAAAATAGTGGAATCTCCATATTTACACCACTTTCATTTTCAAAATTAATTAACAAGGATTTCAAAATTAAGTTTTATGGCTTTTCTATTTGAAACTGTGTTCTGATATTAGTCCACTGTTTGGCAGTTGGTAGTAATTAAAAGCTTTGGGCCAATACTTACAGTCAATTTATTTTCGCATTCTCCTCTGAAAAAAAAACAAGGGAAAAAAAATCAAGTGGACCGAATCGTGGAAGCACATTAACAGACTTAGCCTTTAAGGAGTAAAGACCAAATGGCTGGTCAGATAATTTAATTAAGTACATTTCATTTGTATATTCATGATCCTTTTTCAAACGTTTTTGCAGCACTACGGCTTACATTAGTTCCACTAGCAACATTATTGTTTCTTCTTCACAAGTACAAGCGAGTATCTCTATCAATGAACTCTATTGAAAAGTTTTTGCGGAAACATGAGATGCTTTCCGTTAGACGGTATGATTTCATAGAGATCTCTATAATGACAAACCACTTCAGAGAAAAGCTTGGGCAAGGTGGCTTTGGATCAGTTTACAAAGGTAAACTCTTCAGTGGTTGTCAGGTTGCTGTCAAAATATTGAGCAATTCATTGGGCGATGGCGATGATTTCATGAAGCGAAGTGGCAACAATCGGTAGGATTCACCATGCAAACATAGTGCGTCTTATTGGGTTTTGCTCGGAGGGCTCAAAGCGGGCACTGGTGTATCCTTATATGCCAAATGACTCACTTGACAAGTATATCTTCTCTTCAAGTAATAATATTTTTTCAATAGAGAAAAGAAGAGAGATAGCCCTAGGCATCGCACGAGGTATAGACTACCTTCATCGCGGTTGTCAAATGCAGATATTGCACTTCGACATAAAGCCTCACAATATCCTATTGGATCATGACTTGACTCCATATATTTCCGACTTTGGACTTGCCAAATTATACTCTAGAGAATATAACTTGGTAACACTTAGCACGGCACGTGGTACAATAGGATATATAGCTCCTGAGCTAATATCTAGGGCCTTCGGTGTGATATCATACAAAGCAGATGTTTATAGCTTTGGGATGCTACTAATGGAGATGGCGAGCGGAAGAAGAAATGTCAATAATCATGCAGAGAGCTCGAGCCAAGTCTATTACCCGTCATGGATCTACAACCAGATGAAACTTGCAGATGAGACACTTGATAATAATTTGCACAATAATGTTGCACAATTTGGAGAAATAGAAGGAATTCTATATAAGGTTGCCTTGTGGTGCATTCAAATGAGGGCATCTAACCGACCCTCCATGAGCAGAGTGATAGAGATGCTGCAGCGTGAAGCAGATAGCTTGGAGATGCCGCCGAGACCTTTCACTATAGGCTCGCCAGACGAGGTCTCTGCGAGATGCTCTCAAGTTTATTCATGTAGCATAGAGTTGTCAGCGATTTCAGAAGAAATTAGTTTGCTTTGATTGAACAAAAAACTTAAGCAAATGTTGTATTACAAGTATCTATGTATATCTTGCATGTGTAACTAGATTAAATAATTAACTCTGCCTTAGGAGCTTTGTTATTAACATAAGACAGAGATTTAAATAAACTTGTAAATACAAATTAGCAATTTAGTCTTTATACTTTATAATTTTAGAATTGTAATGATTGAGATCTTCTTTGAATGCTAAATACATGGTTGTAATTTAGTGGCTAGAACTTCACTTTATCATTATAAAATCTTAAATTTTAATTATAATTATCACACATTTTATATTTCACCAACCTTCCGATCTAAATTTTTCTGATTGTCTTAAATGATTTGATGACTAGTACAGTTGTCGTTGATGCTAGGGGTGTTCATCGGTTCGGTTCGGTTAAAACCGAAATAAAATAGGCAAACCAAAGTTTATTTCGGTTTTCAAAAATAGAACCGAACCAACCAAAGTAAACATAGCAACCGATTAAAACCGAACCAAAGTAAATTTCGGTTTGTTCGGTTAAACCGAACAAACCATTGTTTAGTTGAGATTGTTATAAAACAAGACATTTACAGCTCACAAGTTGAGATTAATATACTGTAAATAATAAATTCAGCAATAATGTGAAACATTGTATCACTATACCACTCTTGTACCACATTGTAAAGATTAAATTCACAAGTTGAAACCACCCATGTACCACACTGTAAAGATTAATATACATGTACCACTGTAAATATTAAATTCACTGTAAAGATTAATACTCATGTTAAAGAAATCGGTCGGTTCGGTTATTTCGGTTTTTAGATATTATAAACCGAACCATATTAAAGAAACCGATCTATATCAAAAATTGAACCGAACCAACCAATTAAACCGAAAAAACCGAACCATTTGAACCAAACTATTTCGGTTCGGTTAAAAACCAAATAAACCGGCCCCGATGAACACCCCTAGTTGGTGCGTAGACTTGCAAGTCAATGCTAGGAGAACAGTGAAGTGAATTTGGATGTACTATTAATTTAATTCTCTTATTTAAGTGACGGTATCAATGACTGGGTGGTACAAAGAGGATAATGAAGAAGAAACGAAAAGAAAAATGAATGGCATGCTATGATCCATTCTCAGATATAACAAAGGAACTATTGAATCGTTTTCAGTAAGTATGAATAGTTAAAAAATAAAATTGATCTTTTATGCCAGATTAATTCACTGGACTAATCGTAAGAACTATAGTTTGGAAATTTTATACTTTGATCAACCAAGATCATTATATGCAGGTTCATATCAGACATCGTTTCGAGTGAGGCTAGGGTAATATACATATTACTAATTGGTTCATCCGAATTTTTTTTAGTTGCCACCCTAACATTTCATAATTAACACATTTCACTGAAATTGTCAAAATTCAGAGATTACCACCCACGCACGTTAGACTTGGGCACTAAATGGAGTTGGTGCATGCACCAGTGTGGTCTGCACATCAAATTTTTTTTTTTAAGTTGTTTTTTGTTGTAGGTATAATTTGTAGTATAAAATGATGATCCGATTGTGTGTCATTGTCGTCAAAGTTCATATATATTTTTTTTAAATTGCCATCAACGACTAGCAGTCCAGGTCTTCAAGAAAGGTAGTCGACTCTAAAGTCATCCAAAGACTACTAATGGCCGGCAAAGAGGAAAAGAAAAGGAAAGTGACTTCCTTTTTTAATGATGAAATAAGAAAAAACAAAGAAAAAGAAAAGTGAACGCGTCAAAGAAGATAAAAAAGAAGGTGAAGCCAATCAGGATAAGAGTCGTTGAGCCATGTGCAATTTAATACTCTAGACTCTACTCTATCTACAAGAGAACAAAAGGCAATTTCTGATTAATTATATATGTTTTATGGGTTCTTTGTCCCCTTATATTCGTAGCGTGGGCCCCACCACGTGCACTGATCAACTTTGTGCACGGATAGCAATGTCAGCTTTTATGCTGAAAGATGCTTCAAATTGATTATCTTTTTTCCCCTTTTATTTTTTGAGAAACTTCACAGTTGCTTCCAATTGTTGCCGACATTTTTATTAATATCCAAAGTTTAATTACAAATTAATATTTATGTCCAGAATCGGATTCAATATCGAAAATTGTCCAAACCGGCCAGAAAATGGCCGGTTTACTCCCCCCTAAACCGGCCATTTTCTGGCCGGTTTACTTTTTTTTTCTTTTTTCTTTTTTTAACCGCAAAAATCCCTATATATACCCCCTTTTATATCTCCTCCTCATAACTCTCTCATCTCACGACCGGATTTGAGCTCTTCTTTGAGGTAATTTTTTTTTTATCTAATTTAATTTTTAATTTATTATTTTAGGGTTTAGGGTTTAGGTTTTAGAGTATATTGTTGTAATTTAGCGTAATTAGCTAAGTTGACCAATATTTAGTGTATTTTGGTCATTTTTACCATAATTAGGCTGATTAAGCGTAATTTAGCGTAATTAGCTAAGTTGACCTAATATTTAGGATATTTTGACATTTTTTACCATAATTAGGCTAATTAAGCGTAATTTAGCGTAATTAGCACATTTGACAAATATTTAGGGTATTTTGGTCATTTTTACCATAATTAGGCTGATTAAGCGTAATTTAGTGTAATTAGCACAGTTGACAAATATTTAGGGTATTTTGGTCATTTTTACCATAATTAGGCTGATTAAGCGTAATTTAGTGTAATTAGCACAGTTGACAAATATTTAGGGTATTTTTGTCATTTTTACCATAATTAGGCTGATTAAGCGTAATTTAGTGTATTTAGCACAGTTGACAAATATTTAGGGTATTTTGGTCATTTTAACCATAATTAGGCTGATTAAACGTAATTTAGTGTAATTAGCACAGTTGACCAATATGTAGGGTATTTTGGTCATTTTTACCATAATTAGGCTGATTAAGCGTAATTTAGTGTAATTAGCACAATTGACCAATATGTAGGGTATTTTGGTCATTTTAACCATAATTAGGCTGAATTAAGCGTAATTTAGTGTAATTAGCACAAGTTGACCAATATGTAGGGTATTTTGGTCATTTTTACCATAATTAGGCTGATTAAGCGTAATTTAGTGTAATTAGCACAGTTGACAAATATTTAGGGTATTTTGGTCATTTTTACCATAATTAGGCTGATTAAGCGTAATTTAGTGTATTTAGCACAGTTGACAAATATTTAGGGTATTTTGGTCATTTTAACCATAATTAGGCTGATTAAGCGTAATTTAGTGTAATTAGCACAGTTGACCAATATGTAGGGTATTTTGGTCATTTTACCATAATTAGGCTGATTAAGCGTAATTTAGTGTAATTAGCACAGTTGACCAATATGTAGGGTATTTTGGTCATTTTTACCATAATTAGGCTGATTAAGCGTAATTTAGTGTAATTAGCACAGTTGACAGATATTTTGGGTATTTTGGTCATTTTTGTTGAAAATAATCCAAGTCAGAAATGAATACGGACCGTATCAGCAGGGTGAAGATGCAGTTTTTATATTTCGGTTTTTACAGCAGTTTTATTTTCTGTTTAGAGTTAATTGTAAACTTGGACAGCAAGTTATCTATTTAGACATGTGCAGGAAAGTAGTGGGTAGTTATTAATTAATATGTCATGTAGTGGGTTGGTTATAGGTTAGTTATAGCAAAGTTAGTGGAGTTAGTGGGGTGCGAAATTAGGGGATATGCACCGCTATAAATACCGGATCTGTTTATGTTAATTAATCAATGAAAAAATGGAGTTGTGAGAAAATTTCGGCTGCTGCCCTGTTTTCTGTTTTTCCTCTTTTCCGAAAAACTCCCAACAAAATTGGTATCAGAGCAAGGTGAGAGATCAAGGCAGATCCGACCAAGCCAAAGGTGAGAGGGTGAGAGATCAAGGCAGATCCTGACCAAGCCAAAGGTGAGAGATCAAGGCAGATCCGACCATGGCCGACGCAGGCAACAACACCACCATTAGCATGTCAAATCAGATGGTACCTTTGTTCAAGGGTGAGAATTATGAATTCTGGAGCATCAAGATACTAACTATGCTAAATCTCATGGCTTGTGGGAACTAGCAGACAAGGGAATACCGAATCCTGATCCGACACCAATCGACACAGCCAAGCGAGATGCAAAGGCGCTCTTCTTCATTCAGCAAGCGGTACATGAGTCGGTGTTTGCAAAGATTGCAGCAGCAGAAACAGCAAATCAGGCTTGGACAACTCTGAAAACTGCATTTCAGGGAAGTTCCAAGGTGGTAGCCATCAAGTTGCAGGGCTTGAGACGGGAGTTTGAGACATTGAACATGAAACAAGGCGAGTCAGTTCAATCCTTCTTCACGCAAGTTACAACAATAGTCAACCAAATTCGAAGTTGTGGAGAAGATCTTCCAGAAAAGACGGTGGTGATGAAGGTGTTGCGCAGCCTTACAGCAAAGTTTGATCATGTGGTCGCGGCAATCGAAGAATCCAAAGATCTATCCACCTACACGTTTGATGAGTTGATGGGATCACTGCAGGTCCATGAAGTTCGTCTCAACAGATCAGAAGTGAAGGATGACACCATGAAGTTTTGTTGAAGAGAAGAACAATCAGGCACAGTTGTTCATGGCCAAAACCTATGAAGAATCAGATGCGAGTCAAATCTGGTTTTTGGACAGCGGGTGCTCAAACCATATGACGGGTTTCAAACATCTATTTGATGAACTAGATGAGTCATACAAGAAGGCAGTAAAGCTTGGTGACGATAAAGAGATTCATGTTGAAGGAAAAGGAAGAGTAGCCGTGCAGACCAGCAGTCACAATACACGGATGCTACATGATGTGTACTATATTCCTCAACTGTCCCAAAACCTACTCAGCATCGGTCAGATGATGGATAGCGGGTGTACCATCAAGTTTGAATGCGACAATTGCAGAATTGTAGATGCAGCCACGAATCAGATAATGGCAACAATCAAGAAGACACAAAACAACTTGTTCCCTCTAGAGATAGCCAAGGTGAAAGACAAGGCACTTGCAGCCAAGGAGATTAGTTCCAGCGAGTTATGGCATTTGAGGTATGGTCATCTAAACATGAATGGTTTGAGATTGTTGAATCAAAAGAAAATGGTGAATGGGTTACCCGAAATTGGTGAAATCGGGTTATGTGAAGGATGTGTGTTTGGCAAGCAATCGAAGCTGCCATTTCCAAAGATCAGTCGATGCGTGCAACCAAGCTACTCGAGTTGGTGCATACTGATTTGTGCGGTCCCATGGAGGTTGAATCAATGGGAGGAAGCAAGTATTTTATGCTGTTTATTGATGATTACAGCAGAATGACTTGGGTTTATTTCCTTAGCTATAAAAGTGAAGCGTTTGGGCTGTTCAAAAGGTTCAAAGCCATGGCAGAGACTCAAACAGGGGCTAGGCTGAAAGCTCTAAGATCTGATCGCGGTGGTGAGTTTCAATCAAAAGAATTCAAGCAGTTTTGTGAGAAAGAAGGGGTGCTACAGCAGCTGACCACTCCATACACACCTGAGCAAAACGGTGTAGCTGAACGCAAGAAGTATGCTGAAATCTAAAGGTATGCCGAATAGTTTTTGGGCTGAAGCAGTAGCAACATCGGTATATGTTCTAAATCTGTCACCAACCAAGGCAGTGATGAACAAAACACCATTCGAAGCGTGGTTTGAAAGGAAGCCCAGTGTGGGGCATTTGCGTGTTTTTGGGTGCATTGCTTACACTCTCATAAGCACACAAAACCGAAAAAAACTGGACTCAAAATCTGAAAAATGTGTGTTCATTGGGTATTGCATACAATCTAAAGGTTATAGGTTGTTTAATCCGGTGACAAAGAAGATTATAGTCAGTAGAAATATCATGTTTGATGAGAATGCTAGTTGGAGTTGGTCTATGGAGGAAGACAACACACCAATAGCAGAAATAGAAGATGAAGAAGAAGAAGGCAGCAGTGAGCAGCCGCAAAGCAGTCCAAGCTCGAGTAGCACATCACATCGGATGGTTGATCCGGATACACAAGGAAGAAAGGTACGATCCTTACAAGAATTGTATGAAGCAACTCAGGTTATGTATGTAGCAGATCCATTGTCCTATGAAGAAGCCGTAAAAGAAAGGAATGGGTCCAAGCAATGAAAGAAGAAATGAGTTCAATCGAGCAAAACCAAACCTGGAAGTTGGTGGAATTACCAAAAGATCGCAATGCAATTGGAGTTAAATGGGTTTACAAAACTAAATTTGGTCCAGATGGCAGTGTATTAAAATACAAAGCGAGGTTAGTGGCAAAAGGATATGCACAAAAGCAAGGCATAGACTATGAAGAGACGTTCTCCCCGGTGGCAAGATTTGAAACGGTTCGGTTGTTGATTGCAATGGCTGCCCAATTGAGACAACCTATCTATCAATTTGATGTGAAGTCAGCATTCCTCAATGGTGAACTAAAAGAAGAGGTTTATGTTGAGCAACCAGAAGGGTTTTTGGTGAAGGGCAAAGAACAGTGGGTGTATCGTTTGTTCAAAGCATTATACGGGTTGAAGCAGGCTCCCCGTGCATGGTACAGCAAGATTGATGCACATTTTCAGAAATTGGGATTTGAGAGAAGCAAGAATGAGCCTAATCTCTATGTCAAACACAAAGAAAAAACAGGCAGCATAGATGATCGAAAAAGCACAACAGGTCAGGTGTTCTTCTTTGGCAACAGCGTGATAAGTTGGAATTCAAAGAAACAGTCAACAGTTGCACTATCAACCGCAGAAGCTGAGTACAATGCAGTGACATCAGCAGCATGCCAAGGTGTATGGTTAAGGCGCTTATTGGAAGAGTTAGATTGTGAGCAGAAAGGTTCTACAATACTCTATTGTGATAATCAGTCAACAATTGCAATTAGTAACAACCCGGTGCATCACAACAGAACAAAGCACATAGACACTCGGCTCCATTTCATACGATATCTGATTGAGCAAAAGATGATAGAGTTGCAGTATGTGAACACGAACCAGCAAGTTGCAGATGTGCTGACCAAATCACTCCCACGTGAGAAGTTTAACTGGTGTCGAGACATGATGAATGTGCTGGACTTTGGATTAAGGGGGGTGTTGAAAATAATCCAAGTCAAAAATGAATACGGACCGTATCCCAATACGGACCGTATCAGCAGGGTGAAGATGCAGTTTTTATATTTCGGTTTTTACAGCAGTTTTATTTTCTGTTTAGAGTTAATTGTAAACTTGGACAGCAAGTTATCTATTTAGACATGTGCAGGAAAGTAGTGGGTAGTTATTAATTAATATGTCATGTAGTGGGTTGGTTATAGGTTAGTTATAGCAAAGTTAGTGGAGTTAGTGGGGTGCGAAATTAGGGGATATGCACCGCTATAAATACCGGATCTGTTTATGTTAATTAATCAATGAAAAAATGGAGTTGTGAGAAAATTTCGGCTGCTGCCCTGTTTTCTGTTTTTCCTCTTTTCCGAAAAACTCCCAACAATTTTTACCATAGTTAGGCTGATTAAGCGTAATTTATTGTAATTAGCACAGTTGACCAATATGTAGGGTATTTGGTCATTTTTACCATAATTAGGCTGATTAAGCGTAATTTAGTGTAATTAGCACAGTTGACCAATATGTAGGGTATTTTGGTCATTTTTATCATAATTAGACTGATTAAGCGTAATTGTATCGAAATTAGGTTATTTTAGACATCAGGATGCCTAGAGCACGGTCTACGCCGCTTCCAATAGCGGACGAGCTGATCAGTACTAGCAACACGGAGCACATCAGTCCTCTCCTGTGGATTCCCCACAGCGAGCACCGAGTCTCACTGGCTTCTCGTGAGGTATGTTCCTTTTCTTAGATTTTTTTAAATTTTGTTGGGTTTAAATTTTATTATGCTATCACCATGCGGATAACCTTTTTCAACGCATGACACGGATCTGTTAGATGTGAAGTTGCGGTGCATTCACATGCAATACTACGATATGATGGCCCCGTACCTCATCAGCCTGGATCTCTACCAGATTGTGGACATCGTGCGGACAGAGAAAAGCATCATCAATGCTTCTCTCATCGCTGGACTAGTGGAGCGATGGCGTCCCGAGACGCACATGTTTCACATGCCATTCGGAGAGATGACGGTGACTCTTCAGGATGTGAGTGCTCTTTAGGGTTTGCCTATCCGTGGCACACCCGTTTGCGGTGTCTCTGACAGCACCAGATTCGTAGGTGATGTCCAGGAGTTGTTGGGAGCTGATCCGGCTTACATCATTGGGGACAATGGAGGTCCAAATTTCATTTGCGGATGACGAGGTTACGACAACACTTCAGCACGGGTCTCTCGGCAGATTCCACCGCGCTGGAGATTCAGAGGTAAATTTTATAACTTATTTCTATTAATCAATTTATAATACGAGGATTATATTAGAATTTTTGTATGTTTTGTATTGCAGATATACACGGGGCGTGATGGACCTTTTTGGTTATGTCATGTTTCCTGATTCCAGCGGTGACCATATGCCGATGATGTATCTCCCGCTGCTGCGAGACTTGAGCAGCCGGAGCGGTACAACTGGGGTGGGGCTGTCCTGGCGTATCTGTATTCCCACCTGTGCCGTAGTAGTGAGGTAAGTCACTAACTCTTAATTTTAGTGTAAATTATTTAATCAATCAATCCATCAAAAGACACTGACGTCTAATGTTCTTGAAAATGCAGCCGAATGTGAAGCAGATGTACGGGCAGGTGCTCCTGTTTCAGCACTGGTCGTGGTCAAGGCTACCGGTGGGTCGTCCTATCCCCAATGCGACGCCGCAATGGGGAGAGCCGAGTATGTGGAGATGCCCGGCATACGGCAAGAAGTGGCACGGTGGCCACAACTACTTGGATCGGACCCACGGTGCTACCGTTGGGATCAGGCCAGTCCGGTCAGAGATCCAAAGTTTACCATCCGTTCTTGTTGAGTGGACGCCCTACGAGCAGTTCTACTTAGAGAACCTCTTGCTGGTCACGGTGGTTGACCAGCAGGAGCAGGAGATGTGGTTATACCGAGGTCCACTCATAAACTTCTGGATAGTGGAGCACTACTACCCAGATCGGGTGCTCCGCCAGTTTGGTCTGCCGGCGTTCATTCCCGCAGACCCACTATTGCCGAGGTACACGCACAGAGACCTGCACAGGTAAGTCGTAGTCTATTGTCAAATTTCTCATATTACTTGATAGTTTTGTATTGCAACTAACTTCTTCCTTACAGGATGAACCACCGAGGGCGGCTGGATAAGAACTGGAGCACCCATTTTGATGCATACTACACGACAGCCCAGGATCCTCAGTATATGGACTTCTATCACGAGCCAGATCCGAATTGGTAGACCCAGGGAGATCCCCAGTTGAGGTACGATACTTGGTACATGCAGATCTGCATGGCCAGTGTCTATCTGCGAGGCGATTACGGTGCCCATCTCCGTGACATGATCCAGACTGATGATGGCCACCATCTCAGCGGGCGTTCATTCGCTCGCAACCTAAGTCACCTAAAACTACATAGTTTTTCTCTAACTTAATAGTTCATCAAGGTTTGATCTGACATGCCAATTTTGTTTCAGCTTTTGTCGGGGATCAAGGAGTGCGCTCATGGGATCTCCACGATGGGCAAGAAGAACTGGCGATATCTTGGGTACCGCATTCTCAAGAAAAATGCAAATGCAGTTGAGGATGCAGGGCACGGTGGGAAGATCATCACGATGCTGCGAGACGCCGGAGAGAACATCAACTGGCGTGAGATAGATCCGACCGAGCCTGACCCGGGCCCGATTATTGGACATGAGATGCCACCTTCTCCCGATTCGCATCCAGAGTGGGACTACCATGATTGGGTATTGTCCAACGTTGCGTGGCAGGCATGGTACGACGAGCATGGACGTTCGGTGCAGCCTCATGTATGTCATACTTCAGTATCTGTCAGGTTATAATAAATTTCTTCATTCAGATCAAATTTCATAATTTATGTGTATGATTGCAGGATCTGGCAGAGATGCCGCCACAGCCACCACTTGCGGGGATCGATACTTCTGATATGGAGTCCCTCTCGTACAGTCTCCAGGACTACGGGATATTGGATGATGAGTTCAGCTCGGCACCGAGGGTACCCCGATATGGCACAGAGATGCCGCATGATGGAGAGGCTAGTGGTAGCGGGTCTCATACTCAGCCTGCCTTTGGGATTGAGTTCGGCGCATCTATCTTCGGTACACCTCTGCCAGTACCGACAGTCTACACGGGCGGTGCCAGATGGGATACCACCGAGCAGTTACTCAGGTCTGCCGATGCCCCAGATGAGCCCGAGAGAGACGGAGCATGGCCGCGCTGGCGCCGGGCGAACGCCGGAGTACCGCCTCAGCGATGGTCCCCCTCTCCGTTTTAGTTGTATTTTTTACTAGTTTTGTACTATTTATATTTGATATACTATTTATGCTTGGTATATTTGGATTATCATATATTTCGGTTCTTGTGTATGTGTGCTTTTATGGTCTATTTTTATATTTTACAGATATAAACAGAAAATATTACAATATTAAAATAGTAGCACAACATAAAAAATAAACAGAAAAATATGTTAAACAAAATAATAAACTCATCACGACATTTTTATTAATATCCAAGGTTGAATACAAAATAATGCGGTTAAAAAAAAAATAGTAAACCGGCCAAAAAATGGCCGGTTTAGGGGGGGAGTAAACCGGCCATTTTCTGGCCGGTTTGGGCAATTTTCAATATTGGGTCCGATTCTGGGCATAAATATTAATTTGTATTAAACTTTGGATATTAATAAAAATGTCGGCAATTGTTGCATTTCAAATTGATTTGTCACTGCTGGCCATTTGCTAACAAGTTGCTATGGTACTGATTAAAAAAGACGAAAATACTGACAGGTTATGGACCATTAGAAAAAGAGGAATTTCACGTATACCCCTCAAAAACTTCAAAATTAAGTATTTATCCCTCTAAACTTTGAAATTACGTATTTCCTCTCAAAACTTCAAAAATTCACAAATTTACCAATTTATTGTCTTTTATATTAGAACTCATTTTAAATTTATAGAATACCCATTTTGCCCTTTTAAAACATAAAAATGTAGCTTGTTTAAGAAAAATGTTGGTCTTATATTTGATCAGTGCATGCCGCTTCAAGATTCGTGTGGTTCGCTTCAAGATTTGAGTTGATCTAGTGCACACAGGTCTTTTAGCAAATTAGACAGTAAGGATTCAAATTTGAGTATGATAGGCATTGAATGCAAACCGTCTCCATACCTAAATAAATGAACCATTGGCCCTCGAAACAATGATATATAAGACCGACATTTACCACAAACAAGCTACAAATTTGTTCTATCATTTAGTCAGGGTTATATATTGTGAGGTTGGTATTAATCATTAATAAAATTAAATGATGAACAATTGAGGATATGAATAAAATAAGACAATGTATGTTATTTGGTTGAGATTTTTCAAGGAAAAAAAAACAACTGCTATTGTGAAACTCAGCGATTGGGCATTTTTTTTTTTAAATCGAGAGTATTTGTGTAATTTTTTTTAATTGAGGATATGAATAAAAATTTCGGTGGACATCATCTTCATGGAAACTTCTTATACTTATAATTGTTTGACATCATTTTCATTAATGCTTCCACGTCATTTATATACATATTGTTGGGAGTTTTTCGGAAAAGAGGAAAAAACAGAAAAACAGGGCAGCAGCCGAAATTTTCTCACAACTCCATTTTTTCATTTATTAATTAACATAAACAGATCTACTATTTATAGTGGTGCATATCCATCATTTCGCACCCCACTAACTCCACTAACTTTGCTATAACTAACCTATAACCAACCCACTACATGACATATTAATTAATAACTACCCACTACTTCCTGCACATGTCTAAATAGATAACTTGCTGTCCAAGTTTACAATTAACTCTAAACAGAAAATAAAAATTGCTCTAAAACTGAAATATAAAAAACTGCATCTTCTGGCTGATACGGTCCGTATTCATTTCTGACTTGGATTATTTTCAACACCCCCCCTTAATCCAAAGTCCAGCACATTCATCATGTCACGACACCAGGTAAACTTCTCTCGTGGGAGTGATTTGGTCAGCACATCTGCAACTTGCTGGTTCGTGTTCACATACTGCAACTCTATCATCTTTTGCTCAATCAAATCTCGTATGAAATGGAGCCGAGTGTCTATGTGCTTTGTTCTGTTGTGATGCACCGGGTTGTTACTAATTGCAATTGTCGACTGATTATCACAATAGAGTATTGTTGCACCTTTCTGCTCACAATCTAACTCTTCCAATAAGCGCCTTAACCATACACCTTGGCATGCTGCTGATGTCACTGCATTGTACTCAGCTTCTGCGGTTGATAGTGCAACTGTTGATTGTTTCTTCGAATTCCAACTTATTACGCTGTTGCCAAAGAAGAACACCTGACCTGTTGTGCTTTTTCGATCATCTATGCTACCTGCCCAATCACTATCGCTGTAGCCTGTCAAACACGGTTCATCAACACCCTTGTACCACAGACCATAGCTTGTTGTACCTGCAATGTACCTAAGAATTCGCTTTGCTGCTCCCATGTGTTGTTTAGTTGGATTCTACATGTATCTCGCAACCATTTCAACTGCATGTGTGATGTCTGGTCTTGTGTGCGTCAAGTACAACAGACCTCCCACCAAACTCCTAAACCGAGTTGCATCTGCAGCTCCGGTTCCATCAATAGCTAACAACTTCTCATTTGTATTCATTGGAATTAGTACGGGATTGCAATCTTTTAATCCGAACTTTTCTACCAAGTCTCTTGCATACTTGCGTTGGGACACAAAGATTATTCCTCTCTCTTGTTCAACCTCCAGACCTAGAAAGTAATGCATTTCTCCTAGATCGGTCATCTCAAACACACGCATCATTTGCTCTTTAACCTCCTTCACCATTGTGTCATCTGTGCCAAAATAAATCATATCATCAACATAGAGACATACCGCTATTAAACCTCCTTTTTCTTTGCGTTTGACATAGAGATTAGGCTCATTCTTGCTTCTCTCAAATCCCAATTTCTGAAAATGTGCATCAATCTTGTTGTACCATGCACGGGGAGCCTGCTTCAAACCGTATAATGCTTTGAACAAACGGTATACCCAATGTTCTTTGCCCTTCACCACAAACCCTTCCGGTTGCTCAACATAAACCTCTTCTTTTAGTTCACCATTGAGGAATGCTGACTTCACATCAAATTGATAGATAGGTTGTCTCAATTGGGCAGCCATTGCAATCAGCAACCGAACCGTTTCAAATCTAGCCACCGGGGAGAACGTCTCTTCATAGTCTATGCCTTGCTTTTGTGCATATCCTTTTGCCACTAACCTCGCTTTGTATTTTAATACACTGCCATCTGGACCAAATTTAGTCTTGTAAACCCATTTAACTCCAATTGCATTGCGATCTTTTGGTAATTCCACCAACTTCCAGGTTTGGTTTTGCTCGATTGAACTCATTTCTTCTTTCATTGCTTGCACCCATTCCTTTCTTTTTACGGCTTCTTCATAGGACAATGGATCTGCTACATACATAACCTGAGTTGCTTCATACAATTCTTGTAAGGATCGTACCTTTCTTCCTTGTGTATCCGGATCAACCATCCGATGTGATGTGCTACTCGAGCTTGGACTGCTTTGCGGTTGCTCACTGCTGCCTTCTTCTTCTTCATCTTCTATTTCTGCTATTGGTGTGTTGTCTTCCTCCATAGACCAACTCCAACTAGCATTCTCATCAAACATGATATTTCTACTGACTATAATCTTCTTTGTCACCGGATTAAACAACCTATAACCTTTAGATTGTATGCAATACCCAATGAACACACACTTTTCAGATTTTGAGTCCAGTTTCTTTCGGTTTTGTGCACTTATGAGAATGTAAGCAATGCACCCAAAAACACGCAAATGCCCCACACTGGGCTTCCTTTCAAACCACGCTTCAAATGGTGTTTTGTTCATCACTGCCTTGGTTGGTGATAGATTTAGAACATATACCGCTGTTGCTACTGCTTCAGCCCAAAAACTATTTGGCATACCTTTAGATTTCAGCATACTTCTTGCTAGTTCTACTACAGTGCGGTTCTTGCGTTCAGCGACACCGTTTTGCTCAGGTGTGTATGGAGTGGTCAGCTGCTGTAGCACCCCTTCTTTCTCACAAAACTACTTGAATTCTTTTGATTGAAACTCACCACCGCGATCTGATCTTAGAGCTTTCAGCCTAGCCCCTGTTTGCGTCTCTGTCATGGCTTTGAACCTTTTCAACAGCCCAAACGCTTCACTTTTATAGCTAAGAAAATATACCCAAGTCATCCTGCTGTAATCATCAATAAACAGCATAAAATACTTGCTTCCTCCCATTGATTCAACCTCCATGGGACCGCACAAATCAGTATGCACTAACTCAAGTACCTTGGTTGCACGCATCGACTGATCTTTTGGAAATGGCAGCTTCGATTGCTTGCCAAACACACATCCTTCACATAACCCGATTTCACCAATTTCGGGTAACCCATTCACCATTCTCTTTTGATTCAACAATCTCAAACCATTCATGTTTAGATGACCATACCTCAAATGCCATAACTCGCTGGAACTAATCTCCTTGGCTGCAAGTGCCTTGTCTTTCACCTTAGTTATCTCCAGGGGGAACAAGTTGTTTTGTGTCTTCTTGATTGTTGCCATTATCTGATTCGTGGCTACATCTACAATTCTGCAATTGTCGCCTTCAAACTTGATGGTACACCCGCTGTCCATCATCTGACCAATGCTGAGTAGGTTTTGGGACAGTTGAGGAATGTAGTACACATCATGTAGCATCCGTGTTTTGTGACTGCTGGTCTGCACGGCTACTCTTCCATTTCCTTCAACATGAATCTCTTTATCGTCACCAAGCTTTACTGCCTTCTTGTATGACTCATCTAATTCATCAAATAGATGTTTTAAACCCGTCATATGGTTTGAGCACCCGCTGTCCAAAAACCAGATTTGACTCGCATCTGATTCTTCATAGGTTTTGGCCATGAACAACTGTGCCTGATTGTTCTTCTCTTCAACAAAACTTGCCTGTCCTTCTTCTCTTTTCTTCTTGTAGCAGTCGGCCTGCACATGACCGGGCTTGTGGCAGTAATAGCACTCCACATCTTGACCTTCTTCTCTCTGTTTCTTGTAGCAATCGGCTTGCATATGCCCTTTCTTGTGACAGTAGTAGCATTCTACATCTTTCTTCGGTTGATTAGAATGCGGTTGATTGTAACTAGGCTTGCCTCTGCCTCTGCCGCCTTGACTGCCTCGACCTCTGCTGTAACCTTGGCCTCTACCTCTGCCTTGCTGTTGGCTTCTTGAGGAATTGCCATTGGTATAGAAAGCTTTGGTGTCATCCTTCACTTCTGATCTGTTGAGACGAACTTCATGGACCTGCAGTGATCCCATCAACTCATCAAACGTGTAGGTGGACAGATCTTTGGATTCTTCGATCGCCGCGACCACATGATCAAACTTGGTTGTCAGGCTGCGCAACACCTTCATCACCACCGTCTTTTCTGGAAGATCTTCTCCACAACTTCGAATTTGGTTGACTATTGTTGTAACTTGCGTGAAGAAGGATTGAACTGACTCGCCTTGTTTCATGTTCAATGTCTCAAACTCCCGTCTCAAGCCCTGCAACTTGATTTCTACCACCTTGGAACTTCCCTGAAATGCGGTTTTCAGAGTTGTCCAAGCCTGATTTGCTGTTTCTGCTGCTGCAATCTTTGCAAACACCGACTCATGTACCGCTTGCTGAATGAAGAAGAGCGCCTTTGCATCTCGCTTGGCTGTGTCGATTGGTGTCGGATCAGGATTCGGTATTCCCTTGTCTGCTAGTTCCCACAAGCCATGAGATTTCAGCATAGTTCGTATCTTGATGCTCCAGAATTCGTAATTCTCACCCTTGAACAAAGGTACCATCTGATTTGACATGCTAATGGTGGTGTTGTTGCCTGCGTCGGCCATGGTCGGATCTGCCTTGATCTCTCACCTTTGGCTTGGTCGGATCTGCCTTGATCTCTCACCCTCTCACCTTTGGCTTGGTCGGATCTGCCTTGATCTCTCACCTTGCTCTGATACCAATTTTGTTGGGAGTTTTTCGGAAAAGAGGAAAAAACAGAAAACAGGGCAGCAGCCGAAATTTTCTCACAACTCCATTTTTTCATTTATTAATTAACATGAACATATCTACTATTTATAGTGGTGCATATCCATCATTTCGCACCCCACTAACTCCACTAACTTTGCTATAACTAACCTATAACCAACCCACTACTTGACATATTAATTAATAACTACCCACTACTTTTCTGCACATGTCTAAATAGATAACTTGCTGTCCAAGTTTACAATTAACTCTAAACAGAAAATAAAACAGCTCTAAAACCGAAATATAAAAACTGCATCTTCTGGCTGATACGGTCCGTATTGGACAATACGGTCCGTATTCATTTCTGACTTGGATTATTTTCAACACATATCTCTTAAAAAACAAGCTTCTCGGACTCTTCAAAGATTTGAGGTTCAACTATTGAGAAATTGGGTGACTCGTAAATTCAGGTAAAAATCTTACTTACGTGGGGAATGACTCCGATATTGTAGACCCTTCTTTAGCTCATTTGATATATTTTTTTTTTTTTCATATTTTGGTCCTTGCAAGGCATTTTTTTTTTGATAAAACAATTACGATCTAGTCCTTATTTTATATATTGATAAAAGAGTTCAAAAGGATCAGGTTAAGAACATAAACCCGATTACCAGTACAACAAGCTGTGACTCATCGGGTGTGAGTTTCTTAGAATAGAAAAAAGAAAACAAAAATAAAAGCTGGAATGAGCAAATCGAAAATTTAAAAGTAAACCAGCTGGAAAGGAAAAACCCGAAATGAATGCTGCAAATAAAGCTGAGAACTAAACTACTGATAACTACTATCAGTATCTAATTAAGGTATGACCATTGTGTGAGTACTTCATCTGCCAGCTCCCTGTCAGTTTAATGCAATTTTTACTATCAGATTAAACACCAATCTCCTAATGCATGGATCAATGGGATATTCCAGGAAATTTAATTTTGTAAAGAATGGTACTTAACATAAGAGTATACTATATATATTATTGTATATATTGTGGGATTGTATTTAAAATAAAATAAAATCAAACTCAAAATCTCGGTCCAACCATGATCTGGTTTAGTCCCATTTTTATAAATCTCCCTTGGTTAACTATTTCCAAATAAAATAAATTATTAAGTTGTTAAAAATTAAATTATGTATAACACAATTAAACTAAATAATAACAGTAAAAATATTGACACCTCAACTTCCTTAGTTTCACTTATTTCAATTGTCAGATAGGACTGCATCACAAGACCTCGAAATCTAAAGTCATCCAAGACCTCGAATTCTAAAGTCAGCTAGACTTGTGTGCAATTTTATATTCTTAAGGGCTAGCCCATATCCACAATTTACGAAAGGCCTATTTTCTTTAAAAAATTTAATGAAAAAATATTTAAGCTGGATGCATGTGCAATTTAATACTATAATGATATAATCTACTTAACACAGAACAAAGTCCAATTTACAACAGGCAATTGCTCTTTCATTTTTTATGAAATTTTTGCTTTACGAACATACTTATCTATTGGAAGCTATTAATTGGAAAACTACATAAAATTCTATATATATAGTAATAAAAATATCCATCTTGTGCAGTAATATGCTTTTGTTTATAGATTGTAATAATATGCTTTTCCAATCTATACTCTCCAATCACACCAATCCCAGCGTAAAAAGACACAACAGTAGACCATTTTCAATCAAGAAATTAAGGCCCAATATGTATTATTGGTAAGAAATTACAGCACAATATCTGGCATTGGTAAGAAATTAAGGTCCAATATCTGATATTGATAATAAATTATGGGCCCAAGATGTTATCAAATGTAAGGAAAATAATAGTTCAGATGTTAATTAGACGATTACAAATTTACTTTTATAAGACACAACTGAAGACCATTTTCTAGCCCATAAATTAAGGCCCAATATTAATGTGGCATTGTAAGAGAAATTAAGGCTCAGTATGTACTATTGGTAAGATATTAAGGCCCAATATGTAGTCTTTGTATTATGATTCATAACATCTCTCTCTGAAGCACTAATAGATATATATATACTAAAACATTTTTTTGAGGAGGAATCACATACTTCCTGAGATCAATAGTGATATAGTTTTATTAAAAACGGTTAAAACTTCTCTGATCCTAAATTTGGTACACCTAGGAACCACCTGCGGCAATGTTATTGTGTAAACATCAATAATTGATTTTCTTATTTACTCATTTAATTGTACTTTCATTATAATAACATTTGAGTGTGTCTTGGGCAAAGGAGGTGAATTGAGTGCATCCTAACTGGTACTATAGGTCTTTATTTTATTTTTTTTATTTTGCATATTTATAAAGATATTTTATTTAATCAAGAGTCAAGATCAATACCGATGCAGATATTATACAGATATTTTGTTTAATTTTGTCTTTTTTTATTTTTGTACAAATCAAGAAGGGTCGAAAGTAGTCCTGGCAAACAGTCTGTCATGATGGAAAGAAGCCAAAACCAGACCCTATATAGACAACTGAAACAAGCTTAAGATGTGAGGACTAAGGAGAAATATCTTTAATGTGAGCTAGACATCTTCTAAAGAAAACATATATTGCTGATTTATAAAAATCTTTCTGAAAATGAGAACAGATATTTGATAGAGAAAGGATTACTAACGAGTGATGGTGCAGGAAACGAAAGATATTTTATTTTTCATATTTATAAAGATATTTTATTTAATCAAGAGTCAAGATCAATACCGATGCAGAAATTATATATTAGGGCTATAAACGGATATGGATATCCAGGCGGATATCCGCTCCGAATCCGCATATAATCCGAATCCGAATTTAAACGGATACAGATAATTATCAATTATCCACATAAGATCCGAATTCGGATACGGATAGTAATACCTAAACGGAGCGGATATTCGGATCATTCAAAACTCAATAAATTTTTTCGGACCCACTAATTAAAAGAAATTATTTTGTCTTCAAAGGAATTTGAACCTATGTCATCTGAGGTGAGAATCTAAGCAACGAAACTACAAACCACTACACCACACTAACTTTTGTTACTACTTCTTTATCAATGGGATGAATATCTTATATCTCTCATATTTCCAATATCAATATCTCCATCAACTTACAATTATTCATTTATTTTCATATTTAAATTTTATTAATTATTAATTAAATCTTAAAGTTCATATAACTCAATATCCGACAATTATCCGTTCTATATTCGTATTCGAATCCGTATCCGTAAATTATCTGCTCCGTATCCGTATCCGTTTAAGGCGGATATGGTTTTAAATTTTGATATCCGTTTACTATCTGTATCCGTATCCATATCTGCTTATTGAAAGACGGATATGGATTTGGTATTAGCATTATCTGCTCCGAATCTGGTCCGTTTACACCCCTAGAAATTATACAGATATTTTGATTAATTTTGTCTTTTTTTATTTTTGTACAAATCAAGAAGGGTCGAAAGTAGTCCTGGCAAACAGTCTGTCATGATGGAAAGAATTTCTATTCAAATTCTTAGAAAGAATTTTCAACACAAGTAGTCCATGTTTTCTTTAGGAGAAATTTCATATAGCAAGAGGTGTCATTATTGCATCACAATTAATGTGAGGTAGACATCTTCTAAAGAAAACATATATTGCTGATTTTTAAAATCTTTCTGAAAATGAGAGCAGATATTTGGTAGAGAAAGGAGTACTAACGAGTGATGGTGCAGGAAGCAAAAGACCGAGTAAGTCTAGTCATTAACACTAAGACTAAGTGAGTGTTGGAGATACAAGTTCTGGGTAGAGGCTCAGATTGTATCTTTTGTCGATTATATCTTCTCGACCTTAACCTTTTCTGCACGTAGCAGATATATGTACATGCTGGGCTCACTTAGGATTGACAAATCAATTTACTAATTGCACCCTTAAATTATTACACCCCTTCATTTGTCAGTTCTAAAATCCTTTTTCTAGGAAAAAAGTTACAAAAATGTCACTAATTTTGATTTTTTTATTTTAATGTTGTGCTTTTTTTCATAATTTTACTTTTGTAATTTATAATGCCATTTTAGATTTTTATTTGTATAATAGCTTTTTGGGCAGATTTATCCGTATTTTCATGATAAGAACAATATCATGATCTATAACAAACTTTCAAGTAAATAAAGGAAAATGTCCAATAAAATATAACAATATGACATATAAGAAATGCCGCGCTCTTTATAAAAAATTTCCGATTTGGTAATCTTTTCAGGGATGAAAAGTTACCTCATCTGACCCGTATTGCATGGAGACAGATCGATGGATCATCCTTATTGGTAGTGTAGTTGTTTATTATTTTTTGACATATTTATGCAGATATTTTGTTTGATAAAAAGTTATGATCAATACCGTGCATTTACCGTGCAATAGTTTTTACTAATATTTAAAAAGTTAAAATCAAGCAGGGTTGAAAGCTATTCCAGCAAATTAATAGTCCTGTCAAAATAGAAAGAATTTTCTATTCAAATTTTTAGAAGGAATTTTCAGAATCAGCAGTCTTGGTAACATATTGTATATATGAACTTGGCTATAAGTGGCAAAATAAATCTCTCTATATAAGAAAAACCAAACAGACAACTGAAAGAAGCTAAAAATGTAAGGACCAATTAAGGAGAAATTTCTTAACAAGAATTGTCGTCACATAACAATTAATATGAGCCTTCTTCTAAAGAAATAATAGACCGGTTGTTCTGAAAATTCTTTTCTGTGAGTCAGTGTGAGTCTTTGTTATACCCACCACTAACAGTCTGAGGCTGAGTCAGACAATTTAATTTTCAGCATCTTTTAGCCACAAAATTGACATAGCTTATCTGTCTACAAGTTCCTCAGTGAAGTTGGTGGGGCCCACTAATTAAGGAGCTAATAGCTAGGAGGCATTAGCTCCTTAGTGGGCAGATTTATCTGTATTTTCATGATAAGAACAATAAAAACATGATATATGACAAACTTTCAAGTAAATAAAGAAAAATGTTCAATAAAATATAACACTATGACATATAAGAAATTTCGCGCTCTTTACAAATTAGATTATCTTTGAATAATTTCCCACAAATTAATGATTATGTCATATCACAGGAAAAAATTTGAAAATTGAAGATTTTTAATGTGAAGTACTACTGGTTCAGCAGCAGTGATTGTCAAAAGCAATTTTTTTTTGTGGTGGCCATTAACAGTCGAAAGGAAAAAATTTCCGATTTCGTAATCTTTTTAGGTGATGAAAAGTTGTTGGTACTGTAGTTGTTTATTATTTTTGACATATTTATGCAGATATTTTGTTTCATAAAGAGTTAAAGAACTTAATATCAATACCATATTACCATATTTTTGACGTATTTCTAATTTTATCTTTGTGTTTTTGCTACAAATCAAACAGGGTCGAAATAGAAAGAATTTTTAGAATCAGCAGCGTTTGTAACATATTGTATATTTCAAGTTAGCCATAAGTGGTAAAATCAAACTCTATATAAGAAAAACCAAACAAACAACTGAAACAAGCTTAAAGTGTAAGGACTAAGGAAAATTTTCTTATGAAGAAATGTCGTCACATCACAAATAATGGACTGCTAATTCTGAAAATTCTCTCCGAAGACCGAGTGACTCTTCATATTTCTCTTTCAGTCTGAGTCTTCGGTGTAACGATTAATGGCTAACATTGTAACTTTTGCCGATAAGGCCTTCTCGTCTTCACCTTTTCTGCACTCAGAAGATATATGTACATGGTGGGGACCACTAAGGAGTGACCAATTATCAATTTGCAGTAATGACAAAGACCTCTGTGGCTCTCAATTTTTGAACGAATACTTACAAAAATGACACTAATTTTTTTAATTTAATGTTGTATTTTTTCTATATTTTTTTTGTAATTTATGCTGCAATTTTAATTGATACTTGTATAATAGTTTTTTTTGGGAGATTGATCCGTATTTTCAAGTTAAGAATAATAAAAATGAGCCAAAACTGATAGTCTCTATCAGGGTTTCAAAAAAAAATGTGCCGAAAATTATAAGAATATGACATTCAAGAAATACCGTGCTCTCTATAAAATATGATATCTTTGAATAATTTCCAACAAATGTTGATTTCATATGAAGGGATTTTTTTTTTAGAAAAATTAAGGTTTTTAGTGAAGATACTGCTTTGGTAGTGATGAATGTAGTAAAGAATTTTCTTTGGAGTCACCAATAATGGTCAAAATAAAATTTTTGGATTTAATAATCTCAACTGCTCAATTCTCTGTTCTCTCCATTCTCTATTTCTCGTCTTCTTTTGGTTCTCTAGGTTGTTCTCCCCTCACATGGCTCCACTCACATATATACTCACAATCGCACTCTTAATCTCCTATTACACTTCTACAATTCTGGTGCTTGGAAAACAAACTAATTTGAAAGATTGTCGCCCATTAAGATGCAGCAAGCATGAACCCATAGTCAGGTACCCATTCCGCCTCGACTCCCATGCACCTCACTGTGGCTATGACACTCTCATTCTCTCTTGCTCAGGCGACAACACGGTGTTAAGCCTCCCCTATTCTGGTAACTACAACGTGACGGAAATAGATTACAAAAACTCAATGCTTGCGTTAACAAGATACTCATGGACCCAAAATTGTTCATGGTCTCAAATAGCCCACCCAATGTAACCGACTCTCTCTTCTTTAGTCCTTCGTCGGTAGATCTCAGTTGGTTTGATTGCTCAGGCATGCTCACCTATTTCTCAGAATATGAGTATTTAGCCGGTCCTATCTCGTGCCTCGGGTCTCAAGACCACTTCATCTATGTGGCCTGGGCTGGAACCTACAATGAAGAGATTCCTTCAACCTGCACCAAGACTATAAACAGCACCTTCTTTACTGGACCCAAAGTACCACTAGATCTCGACCCTTCGACAAATAATTGGTTGTACGAAGCCTCATCGTCTTCCGAATTCCAACACATGATTAGAGACTTCGAGGCAAGACCAGTCATTGCTCTGTATTGGCACCATGAGATAATTAACTGCAGCATGTGTGAAAAGAAATGGTGGCATCGCTGTGAATTCGACATTGAAACAAAAAAATCATTCTGCCGAGGTGACCTCATAAGTTGACCTTTCTTTTAGTACTTTGATTTTTTACTGCCGACAACTATATATGAGAGTTACATTGTTTATAATCATCTATCTCGAATTGAAAAAAATTGACCATTTTGGCTGAGACCGTTGGAATATGCTATTGTTATACTTTGGAGTGCAAATTATACTGATGAAATGTCTGACCCTAGCTCCTGGCCTCCTGTTTCAATCTTAAGTTTTAAAATTTTAAAGTTTCCGTTTGACATGAAAGTCCCATACTGTGCCATTCAGTCGCTTCTTTTAACTTCAATCAAACAGTTGGAAGAAAATCTCAATTTTACGTTTTTTTTTTAAGGTTAAAATAATTATAATATGCCCGCTAACCACAAGTCTAACTAATCTCTTCATTTAATATTAAATTAGTTTATAAGAACTAAAACTAACTAGCCCTGGATACTAACATATAAACCTAAACCTTTTTCTTTTTCTTTTTCAGATTCACATATGGTGCTGAAAGCCAGTATGATTCCTCAACAACTTTGCTATCATGCTCATGGATAAGAGTTAACAACATTCTATTAAACTTATGATCCTAATATTTTTTTTTATTTTTCATTAGGTATATCCGCAGGCGGAATATCCCTTCTCCTTTTGGCAGGCTTTGCTGTCTTCTACATACATCGTCAGTCAAAGAAAAACAAAACCGTTCGTCAAAAGATCGAAAACTTCCTGAGAAGCTACAGAGTGATGAATTCAACACGGTACACATACGACGACCTAAAAAAGATAACGACTAGGTTCAAGAAAAGAATAGGTGCTGGGGCATTTGGGACTGTCTATAAAGGGGAGTTGCCTATCGGAATTCCAGTAGCCGTTAATATGCTACATAGATCTGCCTCGAGTGGAGAACAATTTGTAAATGAAGTTGCCACCATTGGAAGAATTCACCATGTACATGTTGTTCGCCTTCTGGGATTTTGCTCTGAAGGAACAAATCAAGCACTTGTTTATGAATTCATGGAGAATGGGTCATTAGATAAGTACATATTCTCCTCAAAATGGAGGAAAACGCCAATTTAGCATGGAAGAGATGATTGTTGTTGCTATGGGCATTGCAGAGGGTATTGAATATTTACACCAGGGCTGTGACCAGCGAATTCTTCACTTTGATATCAAGCCTCACAATATTTTGCTTGACCATAATTTGGTTCCTAAGATCTCTGATTTCGGTCTCTCCAAGCTCTGTCCCAAGGATCAGAGCTACTTGACCATAAGTGCTGCTCGAGGTACAATGGGTTATCTTGCTCCAGAAATGTACTCCAGAAACTTCGGAGCAGTCTCTTACAAATCAGATGTTTATAGTTTTGGTATGTTGATTTTGGAGATGATAAGTGGAAGAAAGAATATCGACCCATTAAGAGAGGGAGGATTTCGGAGTGAAGATGTATACTTCCCAGAGTGGATTTACGAACAAGTAGCTCAAGAAAAAGACTTGTGTCTAGTTCTTGATGTGGGAGGCAATGAAGAAATTGCAAAAAAACTGGCTATTGTGGCATTATGGTGCATCCAATGGACCCCGGAAGATCGACCTTCCATGACGAGAATTGTTCAAATGCTGGGGGAGAATTTGCAAAACTTGCAATTGCCCCCAAACCCTGTAATGTCTTCTTATTGTGTTGCTACTTCTGGCCAAGGTCTCTAGGTATTAGTCATACATGCATGCTTTGCATTATCTTTTTTTTTTTTGTCTTCTTTTCTTTCGAAAAGGTTTGCCCATATTGTTACTTGGTATTGTCTGTAAATAAATAACAATATATGAAGTTATTTTGATGAAACGTGAAATTAGTTAAAATTTTATTGATTAAGTTCCTTTAAGCTTTACCTGCTATTTGGCATTTTCACCTTCCAAACAATTTGGGGTTGAAACATTTAATTCACTTACCTAAATCATCAGAAATAGCTCCTATCAAAAATCTTTCAAAAAAAAAAATTCATCAGAAACTGAATTCAGAAAAGTAAACAAATCGAAATCCAGTCGTTTGTAGAATGGTGATTGCTAAATCTCAAGGTGTTCTACTGTTTGCACATTTAACTATTATATATAATTATGCTAGAACAGCTGAATAGGAATGAATGTCTACTGACTCCAAATTAGATAAAATTTTCATGTGCATTTTGTTTGTAATTTATCCCAGTTTTAAAACTGGGATAAATTACAAACCAAATGCACATGAAAATTTTAGCATGGCTCGGAAAATCCGTCGATTCCTAGTTGACCTCGGCCGAGTCGGATCGGAATTTGCCGAGAAACACAGTGGGCAAGTTTTATGGTGAAAGTCGGTAGAATCGGTGTAATTACAATTCAACCGAGTTTTTTTCGAATCGGGCCAGTTCTCACAATTTTAGTGAAAAACAATATTCTTTTGCATTTCTATTCAAGGAAGATATTGGTGCTCCAAGAAATTGGAAATGACTTGAGTTGGTAGGAAGAATGTTTACCATATTTTTTGAATAGATTTGGTGCATACTTTTTACTATACTAAATTTTAAGTTCTTGAATAACCTTCACCATTTTATATCTAAACCCAATAAATTGTTTTGTTTTGCTGGTGAATTAATATGTGGTTAAGAGTGAGATTGACTCATTCACTAATAATCGCACTTTTGAACAAGCTTATAAATCTTGTTCACAACTATCAAGTTTTGTTTATTTTTTTATTCTTCTCCTCATGTGACTTCTCTTATCTATTTTTATGTTAATTGGACATCTCCATTTCACTCCTCATTTTTTAGTTTTTTTTATTTGTATTTAATAATTTTCTTTTCTTTTTGTTATTTTTTCCTTTATTTTCTGGGAATAAACATTATGCTTATAGCAGTCCAGTCAACCGAGTAATTTTATTTGTCCAGCACCTTCATTTTGGACGAATTATTTTTTATCAATTTTTCCTAATTTCTTTGTACAAAACAAGCTTCTGACATAAAAAATCTAAGTTTCCGGTCCGATTGGGTCGATTCCTACTAATTCACCCGATTTCAATTCTACGGTCAACTTATACCGATTCCGATTCCAATTTTCAAAGCCCTGGTTATCACTCAATAGTTTGTTTGTTGGATGCTTGTTTTCATTTGATTTTATCACATTTTTAGACACTTTCTGGTGATTAGGCATATTAGTTCTTAGTAATAGTTCATTATTACTGTAATAGTTCTTCACTCCGTAATAAAGTGATTTTCTTTATGTATTAATGGAAATTTAGCAGATAAACGTAAAGGAAAATTCTCTAGAACTATTCCCTAGAGGTCACATCAAGTTTTTAGTAAATGACTTTGATCATCCAAAATATCTTTTGTAGTCTAAAATAATATGCACATCAGCATCAAGGAAAATTCTCATATTGATAATTATTTGACCTCATTTTCATTGATTCTTCCTCATCATATACATCATCTATATAGGCCATTCATTCAGCTGGTTCATATGCTGACCAACAACAAAAAATCAGAAGCATGAAATTCTTAAACTTGCTCATTTTTCTCTTCCTCTTTTACAATTTTGAATGTTCCAGCTCTTCTTCATTTGGAGAGCTTCATAACGTCACTTATCCTTATCTTCTTCCTGGAACATGTAAGCAGAAGGCCTATGAGTTGCAGTGTGATGGCAATGACACCGTCTTATACATCGGGGCCACCAAGTATCTTGTAAAAGATATGTCGGTGGAAAACAAGACACTTAGGCTTGTTGATCCTGACTTGGCAGTAGGGGGTTGCCGCTTACCAAAGCAGACTCTTTCTTGGGATCAACTCTCTAATTTAAATACTTGGTATAACATTGAATGGTATGTGAATATGTTTCCTGAATTTTCTAGGTATTCATCTAGATCATTCCATGTCGTCTTCTTCAATTGTACCGAAGAAGTAAAAGACAATAAGATGTACAAGCTAATAGATTGTATAGATGGGCCTCGTTCAAGAGTTTATGCAGCATATTCCCATCATGCTGGCAGCACCCCCAAGTCATGTAGGTATGTAGGAGGCACTGTATCCAATTTTGAGGTGTACAAGCGTTGGAATGACAGTGATGGTGTTGATATAATGAAGATGCTGAGAGGTGGATTTGTGGTAAGCTGGAACAAAACAGACATTGATTCAGATAAGATGTGTTCTGGTTTGCAAATTTGCTGGAGTTTTACAAAAAGGTAAATAAAATTATCTATCTTTTAAATGGTAATGGGTTTAAACATGGTTTTGGAAAATCGCCCTGTCTGAGTGAGACCAGAAATAGTCAGGGGTTTCCAATTTCTACACAATTTACATGCCTAGACAATTTTTGCACTAAAACTCGGTCGAATTGGTGTTTTAAAAAATTGGATTTAACCATTGACAAGTTTTGTACGGAAACTCAATGCAATCGCGGTAATCACTGGAAACTTTCTGCTTTTTTAGTAGATCCATAATTTTGGGTATATGAGTTAGAACTGTGAAACTGATGAGAATAGAACAAATAAAACAAAAGTGGGACCATAATTGAGATGGTTCAAATTAATGGGCCGATTTTTATGGGCCTTTTTCTTAGTTATTGTTTACTTCATCATTTAAGTCTTGAACTCGACTGTGTTCAGGTAAGATCCGATTAGAATTTAATTTATTAAATATATTTTAATTTTTCATTTACCCCTAAACTAGTGGAGGGAATGTAAAACAATCTAGTATAGCATTTAACGTTTTGGATGCAGAAATTCTATGCTCTACAAGCTTTATTTTTCTTCTAATATAGCCCAAAATGAAAAATGTTATGTGTATTAATTACTTTCTCATCAATTATATAATATTTTACTATCTATGCAATTTGCAATTAATTCCGGGAGTTTTTTATTATTATTTTCTTACGTCTGTATTTTTCACAATAGTTGATTACATAAATGAAATTCTTTTCTCCCTAACTTAAATTTGAACAAACTTTTTTTTATTATATTTTTATCTTACATTTGTAGCACAAAAACAAATCAATTTGTTAAAATACCAGTTTTTTAACCGAATTATAACCGATGCATCCCAAGTCACCTGATTCCTATACCGTAGACAACATGACAATTACAATTTCGATTAATTATGAGTTATTCGAACATGCACGGATGCCAAATATGAATGTGGGTAGAGTGCCTTCTCCAATATATATATATAAATCTGTCTCTGTCTCACCAATCATATTAATTTTAACAATCCTTCTAAAAAAAGTTTTACATATATAATTAACATCTACCCGATTGATGTATATACTTGAGAAACACCATTTGAACTGTCACTCGTAAAACCTTAATTACTTGAGAATAGTCTAAGAAATTACTTTAATTGTGACAATCAGCTAAGAAATAAATCAGCAAATAACCTTCTGGTTTCCCATTTTTTTTGGTTGTCAATTCAGGTACTTGATGATGAGAGCGCCTAGTACTGGCTGGAAACTCAATGAACTTTTTTTCCTTCAGACATTCTTTTTGGATTGCATTTACGAACCGCCAGAATTTACAACGGTTACTAATTCGCACGTGCTTTTTGGGTTCATGCTCATATTGGTTGTTATTTTGGAAATTCTTCTCGTTTTATTGGGTAAGCAACCTTTCTAAATGAAACCCTCTTCCGGACATAACCACACATGTTATATAAATTTCCTTTATGTTATAGTTGCTGGTCATAAAAATAGTGGAATCTCCATATTTACAAGGATTTCAAAATTAAGTTTTATGGCTTTTCTATTTGAAACTGTGTTGTGATATCAGTCCACTGTTTGGCAGTTGGTATTAATTAAAATCTTTGGGCCAATACTTACAGTCAATTTATTTTCGCATTCTCCTCTGAAAAAAAAGACAAGGGAAAAAAAAAATCAAGTGGACCGAATCGTGGAAGCACATTAACAGTCTTAGCCTCTAAGGAGTAAAGACCAAATGGCTGGTCAGATCAATTTCATTAAGTACAATGCTCAAAACAATCAATTCAGCAAGTAACCGTTGCTAACTTTTTGGGCGGCTCACAATGTGGGATTGGGTGAGACAAAAATTTAGAATTAGACATATTTAATTTAGTATTATTTTGAATTCCAAATACTTTTACAGTTTTTTGTTTAAGTTCTCCTTCTACCTACACTTGACTTTGCTACTGCTAATTTCAAGTTTGGTAAGAAAAGGCAAAAAATAGTTCTTCTATTTTATCATCACTCATTTTGAGTACATTTCATTTGTATATTCATGATCCCTTTTCAAATGTTTTTGCAGCACTACGGCTTACATTAGTTCCACTAGCAACATTATTGTTTCTTCTTCACAAGTACAAGCGAGCATCTCTATCAATGAACTCTATTGAAAAGTTTTTGCGGAAACATGAGATGCTTTCCGTTAGACGGTATGATTTCATAGAGATCTCTATAATGACAAACCACTTCAGAGAAAAGCTTGGGCAAGGTGGCTTTGGATCAGTTTACAAAGGTAAACTCTTCAGTGGTTGTCAGGTTGCTGTCAAAATATTGAGCAATTCATTGGGCGATGGCGATGATTTCATGAGCGAAGTGGCAACAATCGGTAGGATTCACCATGCAAACATAGTGCGTCTTATTGGGTTTTGCTCGGAGGGCTCAAAGCGGGCACTGGTGTATCCTTATATGCCAAATGGCTCACTTGACAAGTATATCTTCTCTTCAAGTAATAATCTGTTTTCAATAGAGAAAAGAAGAGAGATAGCCCTAGGCATCGCACGTGGTATAGACTACCTTCATCGCGGTTGTCAAATGCAGATATTGCACTTCGACATAAAGCCTCACAATATCCTATTGGATCATGACTTGACCCCATATATTTCCGACTTTGGACTTGCCAAATTATACTCTAGAGAATATAACTTGGTAACACTTAGCACGGCACGTGGTACAATAGGGTATATAGCTCCTGAGCTAATATCTAGGGCCTTTGGTGTGATATCATACAAGGCAGATGTTTATAGTTTTGGGATGCTACTAATGGAGATGGCGAGCGGAAGAAGAAATGTCAATAATCATGCAGAGAGCTCGAGCCAGGTCTATTACCCGTCATGGATCTACGATCAGATGAAACTTGCAGATGAGACACTTAATAATAATTTGCACAATAGTGTTGCACAATTTGGAGAAATAGAAGGAATTCTATATAAGGTTGCCTTGTGGTGCATTCAAATGAGGGCATCTAACCGACCCTCCATGAGCAGAGTGATAGAAATGCTGCAGTGTGAAGCAGATAGCTTGGAGATGCCGCCAAGACCTTTCACGACAGGCTCGCCAGACGAGGTCTCTGTGGGATGCTCTCAAGTTGATTCATGTAGCATAGAGCTTTCAGCGATTTCAGAAGAAATTAGTTTGCTTTGATTGAACCAAAAACATAAATAAGCAAGTGTTGTATTACAAGTATCTATGTATATCTTGTGTAACTAGATTAAATAATTAACTCTGCCTTAGGAGCTTTATTATTATCATAAGACAGATTTAAATAATTTGGAGTATTTTAATACATTGAATTCTTATAATCTACAATATTCAAACTTTATTAGGTATTATTGTATAGATATATAGCTATACTTAAAATTGAAGGGACTTATGAAGAGCGGAGAGCACAACGCAGGAGAGTGGCTATAACTGGAAAATGGGAGATGTTAAAGCCTTCACTTGAAATTAGAAGAATGAGCCAAGTGCTCGTCTAACTCGTCCATAAATGTTTTGTATGAACCCTCGCTTTTCTGATATGCACAATCAGATTTTGAATGGTCGTGATATGCTCAACCCTTGATCGAAGGGCTAAGATTTGGCACTATTAATTCCCTTCTTCTACTAGAACAGTGTATAGTAGTGTTTTCAAACACTGAATAATTGAGATTTAGAGTCAACACAAAACAAATGCCCCAGATTTGACTTTGCATTGAGGATGAACAATATATTTAACGAAATTGGCCAATCTTTTTTGTCTATTTAATTTGTTGACCCCTAAATTGGTCCCAGAACAACATATTGGGCCGGTGCCTGTCACAAAAACAAGGATGATTCCAGTTTTTCTTCAATCTGCTTCCCAAATTAAACACATATCACAAGCTGGGCCTGCCCTTAGATCCGAAAATCAAATAGGCCAGGCCTGTTTTCAATATTTTACAAGCATGTAAGCTCTTTATTATTTTTCTTTTGGTATCATTCTAAAATTTGTTTCTTCCTCAAAACACTATAATCATCCATGTGGGAGTACATAAGAAACATTTCCTTCCCCACACGGTTAGCATGTGGTGATAGCTTGCTCAAGAAACAAAGTGCATAACATTTCTGATGCATGACATTTTTCTCAATAGCATTATCTTAATGACTACATCATCCACCTTATTTGTGTGATTTATCATGAACCAATTCGGTTCAACATTACCAACGATGGTATCAATAGAGGTACTGTCTAAGCAATTTTCTTGCGCTTTTTTCAATCATTCAATCAGCTTAATATAAATATACTTAATTTTTAATTATATATCTCACATTATCATTGAAAAGTAAAATTAACTCTCAACTAAACCACTGTTACATCCTTATTGAAGAACACCAAATAGAATAAAACCATAAACATGGGTACCACACCATGTGTTCACGATTTAAGTGACATTAGAATACCAATATTAATAGTTATAACAACTGATTTTACTGGCTGACCGATAGGTGTACCAGTTCAACAACTGATTTTTCAAAATAGTTATAACTTGTATGTTATGAATTACAATTTTTTAACAATATAAAATAATAAAATTTAGGAAAAAAAATAGCTTGCATTTATTCTCCAAAATATCAGAACAGTAAATAAAAAAAACTTAAATTTTGGGGCTGATTCACTGATATTTAAAAAAAATGTCAGTCGGGTATTGTGACATCCATCAATAATCTAATTTTCTGTGACATCAATAACCTGATTTTCTCAATAGTCTCAAAGGTAAGATGCCACAGAAAATCAGGTTATTGATGGATCTGAACCATTGAGACCGATTCATGAACTTGGATCGGACACATTGAATCAGATCTTTCTATATTTATTGAAAATGAGGTACTCTTTCTGTTTCCGTATATCTGTATTTAATAATTTCTATAGATAAAAAATTTCCGTAAGTAAACGTTCTCCTTGCTTGCCGCCTTCCTAACTCAAAAAGCCAGGGAAGAGACTGATTTACTATTTTCGGTTGCATTTTTTTGAAGAATAAGCCACATAGCTTTGGCAATTGAGCATAAGTTGGAGGGAATGAGAAGTTATTTTTTTTCGTTGTCATCACTTACCTCTCTAATGCACATTCACTGAGGTTTTAAGATTATACATGTGCCTGTGCCTGAGTCGAGTGCGTGTCCGGTGCCTCTTCGGGGAAAACGCAGGGGCTAGTATTATTTGAGCTTTGAAATTCGTGCAGAACCTATTTGAACGGTTGAGATTTTCCAAAAAGTCATATTTTTTACAAAATATGAGATATCTCAGAGGATGCGAATTCACCAGAGTCGCCAGTTCTAGAACTAATTGTCAAAAACATTGAATACTTACCCTTTGAATTAAAAGAGGATGATAATTAGAAAAGAATAATACTTGCCCTTTTCACGTAAGGTTAAAAATTTATTTAATATGAAAATATGTACAACTTCCCAATTATTGCTATCTATATATTTTAGAGCCAGTAAATTTTAACATTTTTGTTAGACGAACTGCTGGAATTCTTGAAACTCAAAATATTTTTATATTTCACATATATTTTAGCTCTATATTGTCTCATGTTAAACTTGCTACTAAAATAAGAATTAAAAAATATAAAGATATATATTTTTTAACTTCTCCATCACATATATGTGAAATATAGAGTCCAACTAATATACTTTCAGTATCATTTCAGTCCATATGCTTTCAATTCAAAATCCATCTGATCAGCTTCAAACGAAAATTCCAAACCGTTCAAACTGATCTCCTTCAAGAGAGGTTCATTTACATATAATTTTTTTTAGTTTTGAATTCATTTAGTATCAAGTCAGGCAGTCAAAAATGAAGATTTGTGCGCATATTGATGCATAGTTAGTATATCAAAAAAGATCAACTTTCAAAGTTCATAAAAATTAGTAAAAATTAGTATTCTACAAGGTTAATATATAATCAATTTACTAAACTATTTAACTCGACATTTCGATTATAAACTTTTGAAATTTGATCCATTAATATTTTGGCTGAAGTGTTTCCAAAAACATATAATTATCCGGACTCGTGAAATATATATCACATTATAAATAAATATGCGCTATCCAAAAGTAAGATCATCAACTACTATATGTGTCATTTTCTCAAAAGGATAAAATTAAAAAAATATACAAACTGACAAATTAGAGAATGACACGTGAGAAGATCAGCTGAATATTTTTTTTTTCTTTTTAGATTTTCAAGATGAGTGAATCTTAACAGCATGGATAGCGATCTAATCTTAACAAATTAGAGAATGACACGTACGTTCAAATCAGCGCAAAAAAAAGGTATATAATTTAGTGCTACATATAAATTTTAAAATTGGAGAATTTTGTGAATATTTGAAGTTGAGAAATTTTGACCTCATATTAAATTTATAGAGTAGCCATTTTATCCTTTAGTAAAAATTATATGTAGCATATTTAAGAAAAATATTGAGTCTTCTTATTAACCAGTTGTGAGGCAAAATGATTCATTTTCTTACTTGTGAAGCATACACAAGCATATGCTAAAATATCAATCTACAAGTAGATAAATGAACCATTTTCTCTCGAAAGCGACAAATTAGAATGAACATTTATTTTATAGAAAAGGCAATAAATTAATAAAATTTAGAGAGGTCAATATAATATTATGAAATTTAGATGGCAAATACGTAATTTCGAGATTTTTTTGAAGGGTATACATGGAATTTCCTTATTTTTTAGATCTTAAGTGTAGCGTGTAATTTAAAACTTAATGATGGGATATTATTGAATTCAGTCGGCAGTTTTTTCACTGTTTAGATGGTGCCACAGTAAAATCACTGTAGATATTGAATTATTGACAGCAAAAAACGACAAGGTGGTGTCACCACTAGCAGTATCTAATTGTTATACGAAACGACTTGTCCAAAAAATAAATTGTGAGATCATTTTTTTATCAAAAAGCTGTTTCCTCCATCTATTATCTCTGACTATTCTACATCTCACTCTAGCTGAACCCAACTCTTTAGTTCCAAATTCCAAAACCCCATTCTCCATATATCACCATTAATTCCAATCTCCCTTCCTCTGAGCACTAGCAGCAGCTCTCACTCAAAATATGGCGATGATACTCGATGCCTTCCTCTCAAAGTTTAGCGAATTCCTCGTGCAAATGGTGAACGATGAGGTGGGCTTGCTACTGGGTATCCCTGGCCAGATTGAGAAGCTCGGCGAGACCGTTCGTGACATTCAATGTGTTCTTGCCGATGCCGAGAAGAAGCAGAGCAAGAGCCATGCCATTGAGCGCTGGCTCATGCAGCTCAAGGATGTCATGTATGATGCCGATGATGTAATCGACCTCTGTCAGATCAAGGCAAAGGAGTGCCTTGCCAGCTGTAGAAAAATAAGAAGGATTAAGGAGCAAATAAGCCTCAGAGCCCTTAATGGGTTTGATTACCCTTAACGGGTTTTATTCATCATAGGCTTAATAAGAAATAAAGGGAGCAACTAAAGATTATAAAGTTACTCAACCTTTATTACTTAAAATAGAAAGTTACCGTTTTATTTTCCAACAGATAGTTTTTCTCTTATTTTCGCTATATATAGCTTACTGTACAACTTCACCAAATAATCAAGTTATCAATTCTCATCATATTTGCTCTCTGCCTCATATCTCAAATTCTATTATGGTATCAGAGCGGGAATGAATTCCTGACTCAAAACAAAAATCAGCAGTACCAGTAACTGCAAGAATAGATAATCCAAGCACACCAGAAGTGCAAACCAACGAGAGACAGCAGTACCAGTAACTGCAAAGCAAGCCCCAGCTCATTTACCAGTAAAAATACTCAAAACCAGAAAAAACCAGAAAAACCGAGATGGCACAAAATCATGAAAAACTCACAGGGGTGATGCTCAGTGGTAAGAATTACCATATTTGGGCAAGGCAAGTCAAATTTGCCTTAAGCGGCCGAGAAAAAACCAATCACATCGACAAAGACTTCAAAATTCCAAAACTATCCGAACCAATGGCAACTGAGGCCGAGAAAAAAGAATTAGCCAAATGGCGAACAAGCGACCACACTGTCATCACTTGGCTCCTCGCAACCATGGAGCCCAAGGTATCCGATTTACTTTCTTACAAAGATAGCGCTCTTGAAATTTGGGAAAGAGCAGAACAATTATACGGTCACCGCAAAAATTACTCTCACATTTACCAAATTCAAAGAGACTATCAACAAGCCAAACAACAACAAGGTCAATCGTCAATGGAATTATACGGTTACCTTCAAAAGAAAAGAGATGAACTCAGAGTTTATCGGCCTCCCACCATTGATCTCACTGAAATCCAAAAACGAGAAGAACAAGATGCCATCTTCCAGTTTCTAGCAAGTCTAGATTCCAGCTATGAGGCCGTACGGTCACAGATACTGCTACTGGCCGAGTTGCCAACCTCAGATGAGGTGGCGGCTATGATCGATAGAGAAGAAACAAGAAGAACAGTGATGGCATCACAATCCACCGAAAACCCAGAGAACAAAGCCTTCACGGTTATGGCCAGACCTAACCCTAGTTACCGGCCGGAGGCAAGAGGAGACCAAGCAACTGCCAAATGCGAGCATTGTCGGCGAGAAGGACACCGCAGGGAGCAGTGCTGGTTCTTGCACCCTCACCTCCGGCCCAAATGGCACAAGAAACCTGGAGGCGGCGATCGAAAGGGGGAGCGAGACAGAGGCGGAAAAGAAGAGGCCGAAAGAAAAGGAGGAGCGGGTTTTCTCGCTGAGGGAAGAACCGGATCCGAACCGCCTATAATAGCTGGCGACGCTTCATCCTCCCAGGATTCTATGCGGCACCTCATCCAGCAACTTTCCGTGATGCTCAACCAAAAACAGGAAAAACAGAAGAACAGTGGTATGATTTCTGTTGCAAATCTTTCATTTTTTCCAGAAAATTTTAGATGGATCTTGGATTCAGGTGCAACAGACCATATGACTGGAAATAAAAATTTATTGACCAATTTTAGAAGTTATGAAACAAAAAAATTTGTTACGGTTGCAAACGGTGAGAAAATGGAAATCCTTGGAGAGGGCTCAATAACGATATTCTCAAAAATAATTCAAAATGTCTTGTATTTAAAAAATTGCTCATCGAATCTATTATCCATTAGCAAAATCACAAATGAGTTAAGTTGTGAACTCATATTTTTAACGAATAATGTGATTTTTCAGGATCGGATAACCAAGATTATGATTGGTGAAGGATTTCTAGAAAATGGACTTTATTTTTTGAACGAAGAAAAATTCAATTTCAACACTACCAAAAATGAAGAATTGAGTACACTTTGGCATAGAAGAATTGGACATCCTTCCGACAAGATTTTAAAGAGTCTTTTTAATTTTTCAAAATTAGATAATAGTAGTTGTGAAATTTGTAAGCTAGGAAAACATATTAGATTACCATTTAAATTATCAACTTCTAAGAGTGAGAAACCATTTGATTTGGTTCACTCGGATGTATGGGGACCCGCCCCAACTAACTCTTTTAATGGATACAAATATTTTGTTATATTTATTGATGATTTTTCTAAACAACTTGGTTATATTTATTGAAAGACAAAAGTGAAGTATTTTCACAATTTTTAGACTTTTATAATTTTATAGAAAATCAATACAAAGCTAAAATCAAAATATTTAGATCCGATAATGGAACGGAATTTGTAAATCAAAATTTCTCAAACTTCTTTAAAGAAAAAGGAATTTTACACCAAACAACATGTGTATATACACCTCAACAAAACGGTGTATCCGAAAGGAAAAATAGACATTTACTAGAAATGACTCGAGTACTTTTATTTCAAAATAATGTTCCAAAATCTTATTGGTCGGATGCCGTTCTTACCGCTACATATTTAATTAATAGATTGCCAAGTGTTAATATAGATTACAAAAGTCCTTTAGAAATTCTTTACCAACGAAAAATCAACCTTGAGCATTTAAAAATTTTCGGTTGTACTTGCTATGTTCACAAAAATAACAAGCAAGACAAATTGAATTATACCTCAATTAAGGCTATTTTTTGGGGTATTCATCACAAAAAAGGGGTATAAATGTTATGACCCTAAAAATAAAAAATTTTACGTTTCTAGGGATGTAACATTTTTAGAAAAAGAGCCATATTACAAAGAAACTAATTGTGAGAATTTTTTGAGAGAGCCCTCCAAAGAAATTACATTACCAATTGCAATAGAAAATACAAGACCAACATCCCATGAAAATGAAAATGAAATGGAAAATGAAATTGAGAATGAGGAAGAAATAGAAGACAATTCCGCAAACGAAGAAAATCATGATATTGAAAATCATGATATTGAAACACCGTTGAGAAGGTCGATTCGAACAACACAACCTTCAACAAGGCTTAGGGATTTTATAACCTACAAGGTACAATATCCTATACAAGATTTTATTACATATGATAATGTTTCCGCTAACCATATATAGAGCATTCGTGACCTCAATTGAAAAAGAACAAGAACCAAACCATTATGAAGAGGCCATGAAAATTCCCAAATGGAACAAGGCTATGAATGAAGAATTGAGTGCCCTTGAAAAAAATGACACTTGGGTAATAGTTCAATTACCAAAAAATAAAAAATTAGTAGGTTGTAAATGGGTATATAAAATTAAGTACAATAGTGATGGCACGGTAGAACGGTATAAGGCTCGTTTAGTTGCCAAAGGATACACCCAAACCTACGGTATAGACTATTATGAAACATTTGCCCCGGTTGCAAAAATGAATACCGTAAGAATATTATTTTCTATTGCGGTAAACCGAAATTGGAAATTATACCAAATGGACGTAAAAAATGCATTTCTTCAAGGAACACTTGAAGAAGAGGTATACATGTCATTACCACCCGGTTATAAAAAAGACCAAAAATCTACACTAGCTTGCAAATTGAAGAAGTCAATTTATGGGTTGAAGCAATCTCCGAGGGCATGGTATGAAAAATTAAGCTCTCATTTAATATCTTGCAATTTTAAAATTAGTAGTGCCGACCACTCATTGTTTGTCAAAATTGAGGGAGAAAACACCACAATCATTCTAGTGTACGTAGATGATATTATTATTACCGGGAACAACCAAGAACATATTAGAACAATAAAAGCCAAATTAAAAGAAAAATTTGACATTAAGGATTTGGGCTACTTAAAATATTTTTTAGGCATTGAAATTGCATATTCAAATCAAGGCCTATTCATTTCTCAAAGAAAGTACACCTTAGACTTGTTGGAAGAAACCGGTAAACTAGATTGTAAACCGTCAACACCAATAGATGGCAAAAATAAATTAAATAGCGAAGATGGTGAACCATTAGAAGACATAAATCAATTCCAAAGACTCGTAGGAAAATTAATATATCTAACGGTAACACGACCGGATATTTCTTTTTCGGTAAGCCAAGTTAGTAAATTTATGCATGCCCCTAGAACATCACATTTAGAGGCAATAAATAAAATTCTCCGGTATTTAAAAGGAACTCCCGGCAAAGGAATTTGTATGAAAAATAATAATTCTAACAATGTGTGTGGCTATTCCGATGCAGATTGGGCCGGAAGCTTCGATAGAAAATCGACAACCGGCTTTTGCACATTTGTAGGCGGAAATTTAGTCACATGGAAAAGCAAGAAACAAAATGTCGTGGCACGATCAAGCGCCGAGGCGGAATATCGAGCCATGGCATCCACCGCAAGCGAATTAACTTGGATAAAACAACTACTTACGGATTTTGGAATCCAAATTCAATTGCCAGTGCAAATGTTTTGCGACAATCAATCGGCGCGCCATATAGCATCCAATCCGGTGTTTCATGAGAGAACTAAACACATTGAGGTCGATTGCCATTTTATTCGAGAAAAGATTCAAGCGAAAGAAATTGAGACTCCGTTTGTAAGAAGTGGAGATCAATTAGCGGATATCTTTACGAAAGGATTAGATCCGAAACCGCTTGAAGCAAATATAAGCAAGTTAGGGTTACGAGATATCTACACACCTAACTTGAGGGGGAGTGTAGAAAAATAAGAAGGATTAAGGAGCAAATAAGCCTCAGAGCCCTTAATGGGTTTGATTACCCTTAACGGGTTTTATTCATCATAGGCTTAATAAGAAATAAAGGGAGCAACTAAAGATTATAAAGTTACTCAACCTTTATTACTTAAAATAGAAAGTTACCGTTTTATTTTCCAACAGATAGTTTTTCTCTTATTTTCGCTATATATAGCTTACTGTACAACTTCACCAAATAATCAAGTTATCAATTCTCATCATATTTGCTCTCTGCCTCATATCTCAAATACTATTACCAGCTCCAGTTCGTATTCCTCTTCAAATGCTCGTTGGGGCTGGCCTTTGTTGTCTTACTTCCGCAGCCCGTTCTTTGAGATTGGTTCCAAAATCAATGATATCAATGTGAGACTGGAGAGTATTGCCAAGAGATGGGATGATCTGGGTTTGACCAAATCACAATTCTTTCCTAGGCCTTCTGATCAAGTTCGCCGGGTGGACTCAATCATCGACCACGAGACTGATCCCTTGATTGTGGTGGATGATATTGTTGGAGAGAAGATTGAAGAAGACACTGAGATGCTAGTTAATTGGCTGACCGAAGAAGAGAAGGGAGTGAGAGAAAATATTCGTGTTGTTGCTATTCTAGGGATGGGAGGAATTGGGAAGAGCACACTAGCGAAAAAAGTCTTCAGTGATCAAAGAATTATGGATGAATTTCAGTTTAAAATTTGGGTATGTGTTTCAAAGGAGGTGAAAGGAGTAGAATTGCTAAAGTGTATGATCCGAGAGGCAGGAGGTGAGTATGGTGCCGCTCACGAAAGATCGGAGTTGGTGCCTGTTGAAGAATAGAAGTAATTAGATGGATAATATTGTAAAGTGGAATAAGAGTAAAATTGTAAATAACATAGTTATAGGTGCATAGGATGTTACCGTTATCACTAACGGTAAAAATATCTCAAAGAGAGTATATATACTCATATATTTCAAATTGTAGAAATATAACAAAATACTCAATACAAAATACAAAATATTCAAAACTTTCATGGTATCAGAGCCTTGCTCTTAAGGCCTCAGAAAAATCTAGAATCAACAAAGAGTTGCGATTAGAAGTCGTGATTCCAATATGGCAGAGGCAACGATCAATGTCACAGAGGCACCATCGTCACGCTTAACTGCCACACTGCTCAACGACCATAATTTTCAATCATGGGCCAGAGCAGCGATCCTTTCTCTCAATGAAAGGGATCTATACGAAAATGTCACAGGGAATGCAAAAATGCCCGATAAAGAGAAAAAACCTGAAGAATACAAGAAATGGAAGAAAACTGATCTCAAAGCCATGAATTCAATCATCCATTCCATTGAACCCTCCATGCATGATCTCTTTCTTTACCATGATACCGCAAAAGAAATGTGGGATGCTATTAACAAACATTTCAGTAAAAAAAGAAACCATGCCCACATATACCATCTCAAGAAAGAAATCCATCAATTAACGCAAAACCACAAACCAATCATTGAATACATCAGCCAATTAAAGAGGAGATGGGAGGAATTGAACCTCTATCTCGTCAAAACCTCAGATCCTCAAATACTCAAAGAGCGAGAACAAGAAAGAGTATACCAATTTCTAGCAGGGCTTGATGAATCTTTCGAACAAGTTCGTGCTCAGATTCTCTTATCGGCCGAGCTTCCGAGCCTTGACGACACTATGTCTCTTCTCCAAGGCGAGGAATCAAGGCGCCTAGTCATGACCGGTACCTCAGCCGTGCAAGAAAAACCTGAAAACCACGCCATGGCCACATTTCGAACAAACCCTAGTTCGGGAAAAAGAGGAGGAACCACAGAAAAATGCGAGCATTGCAAAAAAGAGGGTCATGAGAAGAATAAATGTTGGTTTCTCCATCCCGAGCTAAGGCCGAAATGGTGGGGCAACGGTGGTAAGGGCGATCGGGGAAGAAACCCTAAGGGGGAGAAGATGTTTGGTGGAGCGGCGCTGTTTCACGAAGGGGCGATCGATCAGAACAAAACAAAGCGAAAAAGAAATGATAGTGGGTCCGCTCCAAATAACGGGTCAGCTTTTCTAATTGGATCCGCCTCCAATGCTCCACTGGTGCTGGCATCACACGAAATGAGATCTCCCAACTTCTTTCCTCTATCAGCGGCCTCCTAAATAAGGCTTCAAAGCCAGTACAGGTTCTTCTAAAACTAGAAATTCATTAGATAGTATATCAAGTAAATTAACGCTAAGCCCGAACCAAAATTTGTACATTATACCAAACAAAAGAAGCATGGTAAGTTCAAATGAGTTTGAATCTGAAAACATTGAAATAAAACAAAAAATATGTACAAATCTAGGCAATTTGAATTGGGAACTCTCCAAAAATAATTTAGATTGGGTCTTAGACTCCGGTGCAACCGATCACATGACCGGAAAAAAAGATATATTGTATAATTACCAAAAAATAAAAATAAAAAATTTGTATATGTTGCAAATGGTGAAAGAATGGAAATTTGTGGTTATGGCTCTATCACTCTTTTTTTAAAAGAAATTAAACATGTTTTACATGTAAAAGATTGTGCTTCTAATTTATTATCTATAGGAAAATTATCAAAGAAATAAATTGTGAGATCATTTTTTTTATCAAAAAGCGTGTTTTTCAGGATTTGACATTCAAGAGGATGATTGGTGAAGGTGTTTTTCAAAACGGACTTTACTTTTTGAATAGCCTAAAATTCAATTTCAACACAAAAATACAAGACAAAGGAAGTTTGTGGCATAGAAGAATTGGGCATCCCTCCGATAAGATTTTGAAATATATTTTTGATTTCTCAAATCTAGATTGTAGCAATTGTGAAGTATGCAAATTAGTAAAGCATACTAGACTTCCTTTTGTAATTTCAAACTCTCCAAGTAGTCAAATATTTGAACTTATTCATTCCGATGTGTGGGGACCCGCACCCGTAGAGTATTTTCTCACTTTCAAGAATTCTCAAATTTAGTTGAGAATCAATACAACGCAAAAATTAAAATCCTTAGAACCGATAATGGTACGGAATTTATAAATCAAAAAGGAATTATACACCAAACTACTTGTGTTTATACACCACAACAAAATGGAGTTTCCAAAAGAAAAAACCGTCATTTACTTGAAATGACAAGGGCACTTATGTTTCAAAATAATATTCCAAAAATTTATTGGAGGGATGCCATTCTCACCGCAAATTATTTGATAAATAGGTTACCAAGTGTAGTGTTAAATAATAAAAGTTCATTGGAAGTTATTTATGAAAGGAACATATTTTTCAATCACCTAAGAGTATTCGGATGTACATGTTATGTACATCAAAATAAACGAGATAAACTAGACCATACTTCTATTAAAACTATTTTTTTAGGATATTCATCTAAAAAAAAGAGTTATAAATGTTATGATCCGACAAACCATAAATTATATATTTCTAGAGGTGTCACATTTTTTGAAAATGAGCCATACTTCAAAACAAATAAAAATGAAAGTGATAATCACAATAGAGCAAATGATTTTATAATTCCTATTACCACTAATAAAATTGTGGAGCCAAGAGTAGTAGGAAATGAAGGAGAAAGTAACAATACTTCTCAAAGTGGAACCGGAGAAGAAGAAAATGAAACTTCTCAAAGTGGAATCGGAGAAGAAGAAGATGAAAATATTGAAGAAGAAACTCCGGTAAGGAGATCAACTCGTCCTATTCAACCATCCACAAGGTTACGAGATTTCGTAACCTATAAGGTTCAATATCCTATTCAAAATTATATTTCATATAAAAATATTTCAAAAAATCATCATGCATTTCTTAGTTCAATTTCCAAAATGGAAGAACCAAGAAATTTTGAGGAAGCCATAAGCCAACCGGTATGGTGCAAGGCTATGAAAGAGGAACTTCAAGCCTTAGAAAAAAATAATACATGGACCATTGTACCGTTACCAAAAAATAAAAAACCCGTAGGGTGCAAATGGGTTTATAAAATAAAATACCAAAGTGATGGCACCATAGAAAGATACAAAGCCCGACTAATTGTCAAAGGATATACCCAAACATACGGTATTGATTCTCAAGAGACCTTTGCTCCGGTAGCAAAGATGAATACCATAAGAAATGATTCAAAATCTCATTCATAGAGTTAATAGAATATTTGATTTTTTCGATAGTGGTAAATAATGGTTGGAACTTATATCAAATTGATGTAAAAAATACGTTCCTTCAAGGAACACTCGAAGAAAAAGTTTATATGACTCTACCACCGGGTCATATAAAAGAAAAAAATACTAACCTTGTTTATAGGTTAAAAAAATCAATTTATGGACTTAAACAATCTCCAAGGGCATGGTATGGAAAACTCTCTCAATATTTAATTTTTCTCGGTTTTAAAGTAAGCCAATCCGATACATCCTTATTCTCAAAAAATGAAAATAATGATATTACCGTTGTAATTGTTTATGTTGATGACATAATTATAACCGGAAACAATTATGAAAAAATTAACAATGTTAAAAGACACTTAAAAGAAAATTTTGAAATAAAAGATCTTGGTAGACTTAAATATTTTTTAGGAATTGAAATAACTCATTTTAGTAAAAGATTATTTGTTTCACAAAGAAAATACACTATCGACATTCTAAAATAAACGGAAAAATTAGGATCCAAACCGGCCTCAACACCAATTGATAGTAATTGCAAATTAAATTCCGAAGATGGAGAACCGTTAGAAGATATCAACTAATTTTAACGGCTTATAGGTAAGTTGATCTACCTAACAGTAACTAGACCAGACGTATCATTTGCGGTAAGCCAAATTAGTAAATTTATGCATTCACCAAGAAAATCACATTTGGATGCTATTGATAGAATTTTGAGATATCTAAAGAAATCACCCGGAAAGGGTATATGGATGAAAAATAATAAATCTAACGAAGTGTGTGGCTATTCCGATGTAGATTGGGCCGGGAGTTTCGATAGAAAATCAACAACCGGCTATTGCACATTTGTAGGCGGAAACTTAGTCACATGGAAAAGCAAGAAGCAAAATATCGTGGCGCGATAAAGTGCGGAAGAGAAATATCGTGCCATGACATCCACCGCAAGTGAGCTCAGTTGGATGAAACAATTACTTGAAAAATTAAACTTCAAAATTGATAAACGATGAAGATGTTTTGTGATAACAATGCGGCAAGGCATATTGCTTCAAATGCGGTGTTTCATAAAAGAACAAAGTATATTGAAGTCGATTGTCATTTCATAAGAGAAAAAGTTCAAGAGAAGGAAATCGAAACTCCTTACGTCAAGAGTCAAGACCAATTAGCCGATATCTTCACGAAAAGTCTCATTTCAAAGGCGTTTGAAGAAATAACAAGCAAGCTAGGATTAATTGACATTTATAATCCTAGCTTGAGAGGGAGTGTTGAAAAATAGAAGTAATTAGAGTGGTAATATTGTAAAGTGGAATAAGGGTAAAATTGTAAATAACATAGTTATAGGTGCATAGGATGTTACCGTTATCACTAACGGTAAAAACATCTCAAAGAGAGTATATATACTCTTATATTTCAGATTGTAACAAGATAACAAAAAATACTCAATACAAAATACAAAATATTCAAAACTTTCAGTGCCTCTACTCGAGAGGTTCGTCAAGGGAAAAAAGTTCTTTCTTGTTCTCAATGATGTTTGGGAAGAGAGCCGAGTAGTTTGGGACGGCATGCTATGGACTCCAGTTTTGTACTAACACCAACGACTCATGTAACAAACAAATGGTAAAAGTCACCCCCTCAATGCCATCGTCCGTTGAGCCAAACCGATGTCGAAGAGTCACTCAATACTAACTGTACTTAAACTATACTCGATGGCAAAGGAGGGGGGCCATCAACGTCATCGGTTGGTTAGACCGAACAGTCGGTAAAAAGTTCAACGTAATTACAGCGCTGCCACTTGTTACATACACCATCCGTGCGGAAGGACACCAGATGGTAAAAGAGCGATAATAAATGTGTTTTTTGTTGTAGTGGAAGTGCATCCACTGCCTTGTATTTTGGTACTCTCTTTTCTTTGGATAAGATGTGCATTCAGTGCCTTGTGTTTGGTTACCTCTTTTCTTTGGATAAGATGTGGATCTTTGAAGCGCCTTCGACCAATGTTTGCATGATTCCAGATCACCAAACTAATCAAATGAAAAAAAAATTGACATCCTTTATTACTAAATTTCCATACCGGTTTAGCTAATTTTCAAAATTTTCATCACTTGTTACTACCGATTCTTCTTTTAGTTATGAAAATTTAATCATAAGTAAACTAACTTTTTTTTTAATTCCTTGTACAATAATTATGCCATGCCATAAGATGAGAGATGGTCAAGGTCTTATCGCTCTCCAACTTCTATGTTCCAGCTCAGCATGAACTTTTTATCCGAATTTATTTTACACTGTTGCAGGAAAGCTACTAAAATCCCATTAATTAAGGAAACGAATAATTCAGACCTTATTATCCCATGTGCCAAAGGATGCTGTAATATTCCTTATCCAGCTCATTCCCGTCCCACCAACTCTTTAGTTCCAAAACCACATTCTGCAACAATCCCCATTAATTCCAATCTCTCTTCCTCTGAGCACAAGTTGCAGCTCTCATTCAAACAAACATGGCGATGATACTCGATGCCTTCCTATCAAAGTTTAGCGAATTTCTCGTGCAAATGGTGACCAAAGAGGTGAGCATGCTGCTGGGCATCCCTGGCCAGATTGAGAAGCTCAGTGAGACCGTTCATGACATTCAATGCGTTCTTGCCGATGCCGAGAGGAAGGAGAGCAAGGGTAGTTCTATTGAGCGCTGGCTCATGCAGCTCAAGGATGTCATGTATGATGCCGATGACGTAATCGACCTCTGTCAGATCAAGGCAAAGAAGTGCCTTGCCGGCTCCAGTTTGTATTCCTCTTCAAATGCTAGTTGTGGCTGCCCTTTGCTGTCTTGCTTCCGCAACCCGTTATTTTCTCGTGAGATCAGTTCAAAAATCAAGGAGATCAATTCGAGGCTAGAGGGGATTGCCAAGAGAAGGGCTGATCTGGGTTTGACCGAATCTCCAATCATTCCTCGAGTGGACTCAATCATCCACCAAAAGACTGATCACTTGATTGTGGTAGATGATATTGTGGGAGAAAAGATTGAAGAAGATACAGAGATGCTAGTGAGCTGGCTGACTGAAGAAGAGAAGGGGGTTAGAGAAAATGTGTGTGTTGTTGCTATTCTGGGAATGGGAGGAATTGGGAAGAGCACTCTAGCTAAAAAGATTTTCAATGATCCGAGAATTGAGGATGAATTTCAGTTAAAAATTTGGGTATGTGTCTCAAAGGAGGTGAAAGGAGAAGAAGTGTTGAAATGTGTGATCCGGGGGGCAGGAGAAGAGCCTCCTAACACCAATGAAAGGTCGGTGTTGGTGCCTGAAGTCGAGAGTCTCGTCAAGGGGAAAAAATTCTTTCTTATTCTCGATGATGTTTGGGACGAGAGCAGAGCAGTTTGGGACGGCCTGTTGTGGGCTCCCATGAGTAGGGGAGCACATGGGAGTAGGTTACTTATTACCACTCGAGATGAAAGAGTTGCGAATGGAATGAGGGCAACAAAATCACTTCGAGTGCAGAAGTTATCTGACGAGGATGGATGGTCCTTATTAATTAAACAGGTATCACTGAAAACTATATATGATTATACTTCACAATTTTCTCCTAATTTAAATTAATATTAGATGTGTTAACTTAGCTCAGATTCTCTCTATCATTATTCTTGACATCAAAAATATTCACAAGTAGTCATGGGTTCGAAACTCAAATGGGAGAAATCTTTGTTAGATTATCCAGCGGAATTGGCTATATTATCCAGTAAAAATATTGTTTCTGGAAATATTCTGAAAACAAGTTTAATATGTTTAATTTGATTTTTTTTATATGTTATTAATAAAAAATTCGAATTTTAATGTGTTCTATCTACTGTTGTACACAAGACAGATGAGCCTATGAGTACAACTATATCGATCACAACTAGTGGGCTAATTTTGAACTCTTCTTAATCTTTATATACCTCTATAATTTCCTATTCATTGGCGTTAATTATGAATACTTCAGTTCTAGAAACATTCGAAGTTACTAACTTCATGTTCAAATACTTATATGATATATAGGTAATTCCAAATGGGATTGAGAGTGAGATTCAAGATAACAAGGAAATCGGGATGCAAATTGTTCAAAAATGTGATGGTCTTCCCCTTGCCATAAAAAGCATAGGCGGTGTACTTTGCACAAAGGGTAATTCAAGGGAAAATTGGCAAGCAATTCTTAGAAGCAACCTTTGGTCTATGGACGGGCTACCGGGAGATGTCCATCATGCAATCTATTTGAGCTACGAGGACCTTCCACCACCTTTGAAGCAGTGCTTCATCTTTTGCTCCATCTTTCCTGAAGATTTTAAGTTTCGCAAAACAGATTTAATATATGGTTGGCTAGCAGAAGGATTTTTGCCAGATAATGATAATTTTTGGGAGTCGGGAAATGAGTACTATACGGAATTACTGCAGCGCAATCTTTTGGAAGATACCGATGCATACTATAATCAAGGAGAATGCCAAATGCATGACCTTTTGTGGTCTTTTGCCCGTCAATTAGGAAAAGATGAGAACTGTCAATTACGGGGGGGACAAGTTTTATCTAAGTTCGAGGGTTCAATGAAAATACGAAGGCTATCAATAGAAGGAAATGTGGTTAACATTGAAGTAATTAGAAAGGAAAAAGGATTGAGAACATTGATTTATTATGAACCTGGAATTGCACTTGACGATCTGTGTAAAGCCTTTTCAAACCTCCGCACCATAAATCTCGGTCCATACAATTCCAATTTGTCAAGCCTACCAGATTCTTTGTGTGACCTCTTGCATCTAAGGTACTTAGATGTCAGTAATTCAGGGTTAGCTAAGATTCCAAATTCCATAGGAAATCTTAGAAATTTAGAATATTTTAATTGTTTTGGCTGCAAAGAGTTGTCACATGCCCCCCCAAGCATTGGTAATCTACGGGAACTGAGGTTTCTTAATTTTCTAAATACAAATGTCGAGGCAATCCCAACGGCATTAAATAATCTAGAAAAGCTCTCCCATCTAATTGGCTTTGTTCCATACAAGAATAGTTTGGAGGGATTTAGTAGCCTAGATGGGTTAGAATTTTTACAAAAACTAATTTATCTTTGTTTAATGGGCCTAGAGAGAGTATTTGATAGGAACGTAGCAGAAAGAGCTAACCTTAGAAGCAAAGATCTTTTGCAAGTCTTATACCTTGTGTACACGGCATTGAGCTCAGAAGAACAACTTTCCCAAACTAACGAGAAGAAGATAACAGCAGAGGATGTTTTAAAAGAGCTTTGTCCTCCGCGTTCTGTAAAAAGAGTTAGAGTTGAGGGTTACTTTGGTAGATGCCTTCCTAATTGGTTGAATTTGGGAGCAGCCCTTCCAAATTTGCGAGATGTTGAAATTTTGAATTGTGCTTGCTTTGAGGTGCTTGCCTTGTTAGGCCAACTCCCCAATTTGCATAGACTTTCAATAAAAGGTGCATATTCAGTGGTGAGGGTGGGAGAAGAGTTCATGCAGGGAGATAGCAAAAGCAGAGATCCAACAGTTCATACAATGAGTTCTTATGTTATACCGGCATTTCCCAAACTAAATGATCTAATCTTTGATAGGATGCCCAATTGGAAAGAGTGGCAGTGGAATAAGGGACAGCCAGCCATGCCCAAGCTGAAGGAATTATTTATTATAGATTGTCCCCAATTGAGATCTCTTCCGTTGGGTCTTTTGCTCTATGCTACTTCTTTGGAGTTCCTACAAATTGAAGGTGCTGATAAGCTTATTACCGTAGAGAATATCCCGTCAATCAAAGATATTCGTGTTCTTAGAAATCCAAACTTGGCGAGAATTTCGAATTTGCCCAGCATCTCGCATGTTCTAATCAACCACTGCCCAAATCTAAAAGCTGTAATGAACCCTAAAGCTTTACAGACCATGGTGTTAAGTGATTATGAAATGAAATTCCTACCAAATTACTTAACCACCACAATGACACAGAAGCTAATAATCTGGTGTCATGAGGAGCTGCTGCTGAAGATTGCAAATCAAGGAGAAAGTGGTTCTGAGTGGCACAAATTCAAGCACATTTCCAAGGTGAAGATTTGCACAGAGGATGAATCGCTCCATGCTACTTACCAGAAGACACCATTCAAATTCACCACCAACGTCAATGCAAGTTCAGATGAGCTGACAAGAAAAGTAGAAACTTGATTTTGGCATAAATATTATTTTTTCGTTCAGGTATGTTATTCCTTGCTAGCTTTATCAAAAGGAGTCAAAGCTTGAGAACTGCACAAGAAAAGCAGTGGTGGGGGTACCATTAAAACAAATTAAGAAAATTTGATAGAAGGGTAATATTTTTTTTTTCAATTATTTATTCTTCTTTGTTATTCCCATTCTGTAATTCTTTGGTCTGGGCTTGCCTTCTTTCATTAGTCATTTTCTTTTGTTCTCCTTTTGTGTATTTTGATGTCAAAATGCAATTTTGGGTTTGGAATAAAAGTTCTGATTCAATGTTAAAGTTATCTCTAATTCTCTCTAATGATGTTGAACAAATTTTGGTATATTGTGTTGATGTATTAGATTTGATGGCAGGATATTTTGAAATAGGAATGTTCACTTTGGTGCTTAACAGAATATGGCTTAAGGAATTGTTTCTAGTTTTTAGAACTTTTGTGGACTTTATTGCTTAATTGCATGTTTTTGTCAGTTGTGTTCTATGTTTCTGTTTTGTAAATGTTATGTTTAGGTTTAATGGATTCTAGTAGCTGCTGGTTGTATGTTTTGCTTAGCAAGTTCATTTTAGGGTCAGTAGTTGCTAGATTAGAGGCTTCTTGTTTTACGGTTTTTAGTTGGTCATTGTAAAACTATAGATGTGTTGGTACCAGCTTGGTACCAATCCATCAAACTTATGGTTTCTAATAGAAATCGGTGGGATACCCACTTTTATTCAATTTGCCTACTATTCATCTCCAAAAACCCAGTGTTATTTTGCTCTCATACATTTGAATCGAAAAAAGAACACCGAAATTCAAAGGTTACAATCAAATATCATCCATGTGTTCATCGCAATGGACAGTTTGAAAAAGAATGTCAAAGGCCCTAAAAGGCCCATATCCGGGTCACTATCTTGTTTTCTGGCCCAAAATTAGCCCACCTAAATTTAAAATAGGAAGGCTAATCTAAAAGAGTAACAAGGAAATTATCCATTAGCTGAGCCTTCATAATTAAATAGCTATCTCAGCTAGAGAAATGAACAAAATATAAGTTTTAGCAATCATGTGGTAGGTAAACAAAACAAAAAACATACTTAGATTTAAGCCTTCACCTCCCCATAAGCATTAGCCCAACAAGTCAAAGAATATTATACAAGTCTATAAAGACAAAAGAGCATTTTTCATAATTATCCTTCACTCAGTGGCTTTTGAACTCCAATTAATTTATTATAGCACAGTAGCTATAAGGCTGTCATAGTTATTTATAACACTGTTGCTTTGGGTTTAAAAAAACTCGTAGTTTGTGGCTCGTTGAAGATTGGTTTGGAAAAGTTTGTAATTAATTAGCTCGCTCGATTATGGTGTGGCTCGTCATTAGCGAGTTCAAGTTTGATCCAGCTCAGTTTGTGTTAATTCGGCTCGTTTCTCAATTCGTTGTAAAAAGAAGATAATTATTTTCCGAGTTTTTCACTATCCTTTTTATTTCCACCATTAGAGGATGAAGCTTGTTGCAAGAAGAAGTAATTTTTTTTCCCGCTCCTGGCTATTGGGCAACTCCGAGTGAGCACCACATAGATAAAAATTAGTCTATGCAACACAACACGAACGAGCTGTTAACGAACTTGCTAAGCTAAAATTAAGCTCGGTTTGTTTTGAGTACGATCCGAGTTCAAGCTTTACTTAACTCGACTCATTTCGGCTCATTTATTGGAGTCCGCATCTTCTGCATTAACTCAAAAGGGCATTTTTTGAATTTAATGCATCTCGACTGTCTGATCAGTATCGGAGCCAATCCGGCCCACGCCTATGACGCACGGGGCCCTTAATAGTAGTGTGGATCTCAATCGGACGGTCCACATCTATTAAAGCATGTTCCGTTAATGCAGAGCAGTGTTCTAAATAGCGCGCTATAGCACCGCTATAGCGTTTTTGGATCCTAAACGCTAAGCTATGGCATGAAAATACGCGAATTGCGCTACGGCCGCTATAGCGGTAATAGCGGTCCGCTATAGCGCATAGCGTGTAGCGTGTTATTTGCGCGCTATGCATATTGGGTTTTTTTAGACAATTTATATGGGCTTAAATAAAGATCCATAAATTTATTTTGTATAGAAAAAAAAAATAGAATGAATCATGATACTTAAGATATTTTGTATAGAAAAAGATCGATAGTTTATGATATTATTATGGATATTTGGAACCATGGACTTTTGTACTAATTCAATATGAATATTATAATTTCTTAATTAATTTGGTGTTATTTATTGTTCTATGAAACTTTAGATAATGTTAATATATAGTAAATATATGAGGTTGGCTATTTACTTCCATAAGCATATGCCCACATATGCTTATAACTCATTTTTGCGTTTCCATGTTCAAATGGTCGATCCGAACCGTTCATCTTGTTCTCCATATTAATATGTGCTTGGAGACCAAATTTTACATTTTTCTGAATTTTTTTACTATTTATTAAGCCACTTTGAAAATTACTGATCATATGGTCTAGAATTTTGTTGCACTGTTTTTACTGTTCACCCGGATCAGCAATTTTCAAAGTGACTTAATAAATAGTAAAAAAATTCATAAAAATGTAAAATTTGGTAATTAAGCATAGCTAGCACTATTGGCCTACTGCAGAGCTGTCCAAGTGATGCAACACAATCTCAACCGCCTGAATTCAATCCAACGGCTGAGATGAAGTCAGAGACAGCTAAATCTGCTCTCCCGCCAAATCTTCTAAAAGTTTTTTGTCTGGAAAAGTTGGATCAAAATTAGAAGTGGATTTGTGGAGACATCAGACATGGCAATGCTGTTCAATGGGCCCCATAGTAAACTCCATCAAGTGTTCAGAAAGGTACGAAAGGGACTTCAATGTACCGTCAATGGTACCTTTTTCAATGAAATGATCACTACTTAAGAAAATTATATATCTATGTTTTATTTTTACCACTATTCAATTTGGTTGGTGCAGAATTTTTTATTTTTAGAAATTTATTAAATATTTTGTCTGAAATGACAAAGATAATTTACAACTTCTAAATTCTTCACAAAATATTTAATACATATCTAATAATGAAACAATCTTGGCCAAATGGATTGGTTAGAACAAAATTATTCAGATGCTAATTTTGAATTTCTTGTTGAGTGGACAATGTTTCAGGCAGCACCCAAAAATAAAAAATAAAAAGGAACTGTAGCAGTACCTTTTTGACTGGGTGTTGCAAAATCATACTATTTTAATATGGCATAGCTTTTCTGCTTTTGTCTGGGCTTGTATTTGTATACATCTTATATTTGGTATAATTTTATGATATCTGTCCTTTTGGGACACTATAATTTATTTAATTCTTTTTCGGGAATTTAGGTTAAATTTAGTTCCAGGTCAGAAATGCCCTTGTTTTATTTTGATTTATATCTGTCTAATTATTTATACTCAGTTGAGGCATAAAGATGAGGGAGGGGAGTATAATTTTGTAGTATGTTTGGATTGATGAGAATAGTATAGCTAATTCTAGAATAGTTACTATTCAAAATAATTATGGATATTCAAACAATACTTTTTGCTATTTGGAATAGCTAGAACAATTTTAATTTTGTATTCTTTGTAAATATTGGAATAACTATTATTCTCGTGTGTGAAGAGAGAGAAAAGCGTTTTTTTTTAGGATTTCCGTCAACACAGTCCCGATCTAACAAAATTGACACTGCTTATTTCATCTCCACATCGTGGTAATTTGTTTGAGACCCCATTTGCATGTCTTTCATTTTCATTAGCACCACATTAACAATATTATTTCTCAGTTACAGTTATTTACTATTGTAAATGTACAATCCAAACGACAATTTTATTGTAGCACCACATTAACACTATTTTTACATTAATATGAAAAACATTATTTCTCTCTATTCTCGTTTACTTATTCCATGTTCTTTGTTCTTGTATTAATCCTTGCACGATTCAAACGTACAATTACCGACAATGAGTTCATGACATAATACAAAATTAAGAAACCTGGAGTGGTGGATTAATTTAGACCGGTTAGATCAACACCACTTTAGACTTTCATCAAATTACATCAGCCTATATAATACTCCTTTTATGTATAGAATAACTGAATTCACATCCTCCCCGGTACCGTAAAAGGAAATCTTTTAGAATTAGTGGATCTGGACCGTTCTTTTTAACTGTGCACGAATTTCAAAGCATAATAATACTGCCCCTGCGCTAGCTCGAATCTCAAAGCAACTGAGAGTAAATCTCAAACCATAACACATATTGGAGAGGATACTTATCCTAGAATAACTAAGGTCTAAACCCCTTATTAAATAATTTGTGTCTAAACCAAACAAGATAAAATGGATGAGGCACAAATTTCCTAGGCAACAAATGAGGTACCTACCATGTGGATATAGTGTACTAGCTAGTTTAAGTAATTAACCCTTATAAAATCATACTTAATTTGTACACCACAAAATTAATCAAGCTCATGAGTACTTGTTTATTGCTTATAGTTGTCTTACAACATGCATTGATAGGATTTTAGATCTACATTCCTGACTTAATCAGAATCCTAGGCGAATTATGTTCAAATTGGGGATAATCAATTAGATATCCTACAGTACAAAATCTCACCTCACTTGTTCCTTCACTTATTTTATAAAGTATAAACAAATATTAATAATTTAATTGAATAGTCTCTCACAATGAGAACTCAAGAATAAGTTTCAACAAAAGCTGATAAGATGGAGCAACAATATAGAATGAGAGAATTTTAAATTTATTAGATGGTCTAAATTCCAAGCATAATTTTATAATTATTTTAAATTAAAGGAATAGTTATAGAAATATAGTTCTACCAATATTTTTGAGTCTGAAATTCACACCATCTAATTAGAATTCAAACCAATTCGATCTAATACATGACTCGAGTCTGTCAGACTGTCACTACAAATTAGATTTTTAATTTGATAAAATATATAATTAAAATGGGTGCTTCTAGTATTGTTCATTGGTTTGGTTCGGTTAAACCCAAAGTAAAATAGGCAAATAAAAAAATTATTCTGTTTTTCAAAAGTAAAACTGAACCGGTCGAAATAAACTTATCAACTGAATTAAAACCGAACCAAAAAATCGAATTAAATTTTGATTTGTTCGATTGAACCAAAATAAGAAGATTAACCATAAAAATAAACATTTTTTGTTATTTTTTTGAATTTTTTAAGATGGATTTAAAAGTTTTATTTGGTTCGGTCTATAACTGGTTTTAAACCAAAACAAGCAATATACATTATGTCGTATTCTTTAAAAAAAAAAAAATGTTTAGTTCAGACAAGGGATGAGTTTAAAATTTTCAATCAATTCAGTCTAACCGGCTTTAAAATTTTCTAAACCGAACAATTAAATCGTTAAAAAAAATAAACCGAACTGATCCATTTAATAAAAAAACTGAACCGTTTAATCCGAACGGTGAATTTACCAAAAGGTTAAAAATAATATGCATTTAAGACTATTCATTTAAATCCGACAGTCCATTCTGATGCAAATTTAATTGGGCACAGTAGAAAGGAAGACAAAATTCAACTAAAAAGGTTAAAAAAAAAAAATCATGTGAGGTGAGTAGCTGACCTCTCTTTCAAATTAATTGCTCTCCATACCTGAACCTGATGGAAAGGATACCAATGTACCAACAAAACCACACAATTCTACTCCCTTATCCCCCCTTGTGGGCCCCACCAAAAGAGAATCCAATGTTAACTTAATTGAGCTGAATATTTTTGTTTAGATTCTGACCGTCGATCAGAATCTGTACGAATATTAAAGAGTCCGTTAGTGATGCAAACTGATCGGATATTATCCGTCCGGATCCGTATCCGAAAATAGATACGGATCCGTATCCGAACTGTATTGTGCTTTTAATCCAGTGTTTGGCAGTTAGTATTATATCTTCAAAGCTTTTGACCAAAAATTATAGCCACTTTAATTTTCACGGTCTATGTGCAAAAACTAAGGGAAAACAATCCAAGTGGACTAATGCACAATAACAGTCTATGGATTAAGGATGAAATGACAGATTGGAATAATTTTAAGTAAATTGCTCAAAATAACCAATTAAAAATATTTAGAATGAGCCATAATTCCAAGTTCCAAAATTAATTTCAATCATACTTCTATAACTTTTTAGTTTAGATGTATAATTTTAAAGGTAGACTTCACAAAATAATAGAGGCAAGGAGCGTAAGTGATCCCAGGCCTGTGCATTGCACGAGGTATAGACTACCTTCACTACAGCAAATAAGAGTATCAGCGACCAGCAATTTGGTTGCTGATAATAACTGCGCCGGTCACTGATACTCATCAGCGACAGAATTTGGTCGCAGATGGCCGGTCGCAGAAAGCATCGTCACTGATACTCGCGTGATGACGTCACTGGTACTCGCAGATTGACGTCATCCCGGTCGCTGATACATTTTCAGCGACCGATTTTGTTGGTCGCTGATAGTGTTTGCTGACGTCATCTTAGAGGCTTTCAGCGTCGATTTTTGGTCGCTGATGTTTAAAATCCGGTCGCTGATACCTTTTTTCAGCGACCAACTTTCAGTCGCTAATGTTTAAAATCCGGTCACTGATACCTTTTTTCAGCGACCAACTTTCAGTCGCTGATGTTTAAAATCCGGTCGGTGATATCTTTTTTCAGCGACCAACTATTTAGTCACTAATGTTTAAAAAGTGATTCAAAACCTAATTGTTTATTCCAACAGTTGGGTATATATATATATATACCCGTTTACATATAGGTCCCTCTACTCTTGTATAATTGCCCTTTTACAATATAACCCCTAATACTACTTTAAATCTCAACACTCCCCCTCAAGATGGGCGAAAGATATCCACTAAGCCCATCTTGTCACAACCTCTAGCTAAGTCTAACGAATTGAGTCCTTTCGTCAGACAATCTGCTGCTGGTCTTTAGTTGAAACATGACCTAACTCTAGTAGCCCACTGTTCAACTTCTCCTTGATGAAGAATCTATCGATCTCGATATGCTTGTTCTATCATGTTGCACTGGATTGTTGGCAATGCTGATGGCTGACTTGTTGTCGCACCACAACTTCATTTTGTCTCCTTGATCCATCTTCAGCTCCACCAACATACTCTTCAGCCACAGCAACTCTGCAACTCCCAAGGCCATAGCTCGGTACTCTGCTTCCGCTGTCGATCTTGCCACCAAAGACTGCTTCTTGCTCTTCCAAGAGACCAAGTTGCCTCCTACAAAGATGCAGTAACCTGAGGTGGACCTCCTATCATCGGCACAGCTAGCCCAATCAAAATCACAGTAGCCCTCAATGCTCACATGGCCATTCTTCCTGAATATCAGTCCTTTTCCAGGGGCACTCTTCAAATACCTCAAAATCTGGTACACCGCGTCCATATGACCCTTCCTCGGATCATGCATGTAGCGACTCACCACGCTCACTGCAAAAGAGATGTCGGGACACGTGTGACTCAGATATATCAACCTGCCTACCAATCTCTGGTACCTCTCACGATCAACTGGTTCTTCGGCGTCTGCACTCAGCTTGAACCTTTGGTCGATCGGTGCCACTGCAAGTTTGCACCCCAACATACCTGTCTCTGTGAGTAGATCTAGTGCGTACTTTCTCTGAGAAAGAACAATCCCCTCTACTTCTCGAGCTATCTCGATCCCAAGGAAGTATCGAAGCAAGCCGAGATCTTTCACCTCGAACTCTTTGCCCAGTCTCACCTTGAGCTGAGCAATCTCCTTCTCATCATCTCCTGTGACGATAATGTCATCCACATATACTGCAAGCATAGTAATGTGGCCCCCATTTCGTCGAAAGAACACAGTGTGGTCGGCGTTGATCTGCTGGTATCCCATACCTATCATAGCTCTCCTGAACCTGTCTAACCAAGCTCGAGGAGACTGCTTTAACCCATAAAGAGACTTCTTCAATCTGCAGACCTTGCCAACTGTCTCATCTGTGCCAAATCCTGGTGGTATATCCATGTACACCTCCTCCACTAGATCCCCATGAAGAAATGCATTCTTCACATCTAGTTGGTGTAGTTTCCACCCACCATTCACTGCCAGAGAGATCAAAGTCCGGACGGTGCTCATTTTAGCTACAGGTGCAAAAGTCTCATCATAGTCGATGCCATATGTCTGACTGTACCCTTTTGCCACCAAGCGTGCCTTGTAGCGCTCGACCTGCCCCTCTGGGTTTTGCTTCACAGTGAAGACCCACTTGCATCCAACTGCCCTTTTCCCAGCTGGTAGTGGCACTAACTCCCATGTGCGGTTCTTGTCGAGTGCCCTCAGTTCTTCATGCATGGCTGCCTTCCACTTTGGGTCCCCTTTTGCTACCTGCCAACACTTGGGTATAGAGACAATGTCCAAAGATGCAATGAATGCTCCATATTCAGGTGATATGTTAGAGTAATTCATAGACTGGTCAATTTCATGTGGAAAGCCAAAACGATCAGGAGGATTTCCCGCATTACTGCGAGAGGTCCTCCTTAATGTCTGTGTGGAAGAGAGAGGAAACATATCACCTGAGTTTGTGGTGTCTGGTGTAGGTGTCTCAGGAGTCGGAGAAGGACGGGACAAGGAACTTGGCACGAGTGGTGTAGACATAGGTACATTCACCTTTCTCCTCCTCTGGTACACCCTCAACTCCCCCTGAGCCTGAGTTTCTCCTTCTCCTCCCTCTTCTACTCCTTCTACTTCACTTTCCTCTTCTTCTTGCGGCCCATTCTCAGCCGATTCTTTTCTCAAAACAGACCCTCTAATTGAATCGGTCTCTCACCCTCACTCTTCTCCCCCTCTCGCCCTATTTCTTCACTATCTGGCGAGTCACCAAAGGGTGAGGTCACTCTCAAGGGGTAGTATGCCTCAGACTCGCGGAAAGTCACATCCATACTGACAAACACCCGCTTCTCTACTGGGCTCCAACACATGTACCCCTTCTGAGTTGGAGAATAACCTACAAAGACACATTTGACTGCTCTAGGGTCCAGCTTCCCCACTGTTGGTCTGTTGTCTTTTACGAAACACACACAACCAAACACTTTCAAAGGGAGAACTCCTCCATTATCACCCTTTAACATCTCACAAGGGGACTTCCAATCCAATATCCTTGAGGGCAACCTGTTGATCAGCTGAGCAGCTGTCAAGACCGCTTGCCCCCACAAGTGTTTCGGGACATTCATCGATATCATCATACACCGGGCTACCTCTAAAAGGTGTCTGTTCTTCCTCTCTGCGACCCCATTCTGTGCCGGTGTATATGGACATGTAGTCTGATGCTGTATCCCCTGTGCAGACAAGTACTACCCAAACGCCCTGTTGGTGTACTCTGTCCCATTATCAGATCTCAATACCTTCACTATTGCACCGTATTGAGTCTGAATCGCCTTGTGGAAGTCTTTGAAACAAGCGAGTACATCACTCTTATTTTTCATCAAATATAGCCAAGTAACTCGAGAAAAACAATCAATAAAAGTCACAAAATATCTATAACCATTAATTGTATTTGCCGGACAAGGCCCCCATACATCAGAGTGAATAAGATCAAAAACCCCAGAACTCCTATTTCCAAAGCTACGATAAGAGCTTCTGGTGTGTTTCCCTAACTCACAAGCCTCACAGACTAACTTTTCTTTGTTTGCCCTTTCATACAAGGAAGGGTACAACAGACTCAAAACATAAAACGAAGTATGCCCCATACGCTGATGATGCCGTAATAGCACCTCCTCTACAGTCATCCCAGAACCTCCTACTCCTGCCCTCTTTACTAAGGATGTCAGCGCTGAATCTATCCCCTCTCTATCCATATACCACAATCCTCTATGCCAAGTGCCAGTTCCAAGTCTCCGGCCCGTCCCCTTCTCCTTGAAAATCACCTTGGGAATATCAAAAGAAACAACACAATTTAGTTGGAGGATAATAGCACTGATAGACAATAGATTCACTGAAAATGAGGGAGCATGCAATACATTGGACAAAGCCACTAAATCAGTACATTTAACCGTACCCTTACCAACCACAGGCTGGGCTGTGCCATCCGCTATCTGAATAGTTTCTGGAGGGCTCAAGTGAGTATAAGAAGAGAACTCACTAGAAGCCCCTGTCACATGTCGAGATGCACCAGAATCTATGATCCATTCTAGTGCTCTGGTGGGAGGTCTAGAGGCAAGAGCATGTGCAATACCTGTGGCGGAATAAGCAGAAGAAGCAAAATTACCCCTGGTGTCGGATGTGGATGTCTCGTCTGACATGCTCCTCTTTCCCCCATCACCTATCATTCTCTGCTTTCTCTTCAGCATCTCGAAGAGCTCATGCTCCTCCTCAGTGAAGCCAGCGAAGCCTGTCTCCTCCTCCTCCGGTGGATCTACCATCAGATGTGCCCGGTAGCCTCCACCTCTGCCTCCTCTACGGCCCCCACGTCCACGGCCACGACCTCCAGACTGTCCTCGCCCACCTGTCTCTCTCTCCTTAGGTGGCTTAGGACAAGCCTTGCTCAGGTGCCCCACTTCTCCACAGTTGTAGCACTTGCGAGTCTCCCCCTGAACCCCTGTCATACCTGAGTTCGAGACTGTCAAGGCTGAACGCATCCCCGCACTTCCACTAGTTTCGGAGTGCAATTTCATGCGACTCTCCTCCTGCATCATAGCCGCAATTGCCTCGTCCAGTGGGGGGATCTTCGCTTGAGCAAGGAGCACTGATCTCCTCTGATCGAATGCTTGGTTGAGATGTTTCAAGAACCGCATAGTCCTTCCTTGATGAAAGCTCTCATCTTTCTTGCATTCCGGATCATTGCAACTTTTCCTCGGCGAGAAGTGGTCATAGTCTGCCCATAGTCTCTCTAGATCTACGGCATACTCCTGGATCGTCCTATCTCCCTGAACCACCTCATCTATCTGGTTCTGAATTTGGAATACTCGCATATTGTTCTCTGTCCCCGCATAGGTCCTCTTCAGTTTGGCCCATATATCCGGCACACTCTGGAGGCCATCAACTGTCACAGAGATCGATTGTACCATCGAGTTGAGCAACCAGGTGCACAGTAGCGCATGTGTGGATCTCCAATCCTCCCGCTCAGCTGTGTTCTGTGCTGGCTCACTCTTATCCCCTGTCAACCACCCGTCGAGGCGCTTACCCTGAAGTGCCCATATGATCCGTCGTGACCAGCTCAGATAAGTCCCTGGTCCATCAAGTTTTATGTCCACTGGTGGGAGATCCAACTTCGTCTGTGGTTGGCCCGATGTCGAGGTATTCGTTCCCTTAGAGTCTCTCAAGAGCTGAACCAATGTCTTCACATCATCTGGCTCTAGCTTTTCGATAAGCTTCTCCATTGGTCACTCACGAGGATCCAAATCTATACGTGACTTCCTTCCTCTTCTTGATCCGACCCACAAAAATTAAATCAAACAATACCAACAGCAACCATTGCTGAAATCACTGTTCACTGTACTGTAGCGTCCGTTACTGTAGCGCCCGTTACTGTAGCGGATCCACAAACTCCGAACTGGACATGTCCTGTCCTTGAGCCCTTTGTTCGAAATGGACACCTCCTGTTCCAGATCTGTTCTATACGGAACAAGGGCTGCACTTAACCCACTTAACCCATCAAGCTTCTCCCCTCATGGGCTGTGGGGAACAACCCCCCCACACGGGCGACTGAGAAGAGGGAGTCCGCCTCTGGTGTGTGCTGGCGGAAGAGAGGGAACGGAGTTGGCGGAGGCGGACTAGGTTGGCGGAGCGGAGTGCTTCCCTTCCTCTCGCGTAGGCTGATCGGACGGAATGAGAATGGAGCGAAGGAAGAGGCGGCTCTGATACCAAAAAGATATTCAAAAACCTAAATTGTTTATTCCAACTGATGGGTATATATATCTATATACCCGTTTACATATAGGTCCCTACATTCTTGTATATTGCACTTTTACAATATAACCCCTAATACAACTTTAAATCTCAACAGTTAGCAATGTTGACATTACTAGCTAGTAATGTTCTGGTAATGATAAATTGATAATTATTAATTTCACATGCTCAATGCACGTCGTAATTTGATTGGGACATATAAAATAAATTAAATTTTGGTTTAGTTTTTTTATCAACTTAACAAGTGGGCAATAAGATATATAATATATATATATACATGCACAGATAGCGAACAAATTGTCGTGAAATTCGGCTGAAGATAAGATCCAGTCTATTATTAATTTATTATTATAACAAGTCAAAGTCTTCTCTCGGCCTCCCCCTTGTATGCATATTTCCCAATAATAAAAAAGATATTTGTTGGACAAACAGAAAACAAAAAATAATTTAAAATCTAATTTGTAATTGACTTTTCTTTTTTCAGTCCATTAATTCAGCATAGTGAAATAAAAAAAATATGCGAATAAGATGTAACCATATGAAAAGGAGCATACCCTTTTCTCCCTCCCAAATTATTTAAAATTGGCAAAAGAAATTGAAAATGGAGATCTCCGTTTATTAAGTACTGGATACAAGACAACATCCACTAAATTTACTGAAACTAGCTGGCAATGAGATGAAAACTTCCAGCCAGTAGTAGAATTCAACCGCTTCGGCTAACAAAAAATATTATTAGTCGCTATCATGACTCTCTGGTTTTGTAATCTCTTGATTGTACTTTACTTGTACTAACTAGCTAGAAAATTAAATTGCTCCATTAATTTGTATAGCGAGTCGTGCGCTATACATTACAAAATAGAACACACCCTTTTCTTCTGAGAGGGCAAATGTGCATTGTCTTGGTTTCAAGGTTCAACCATGGGCAAGAGCTTTTGAGTGGTAATTAAGACAGTTAGCTAATTGTGACAATGAAGAATTACAATGTGACAGAAATGGCGCTTTGGTTTGTATTTCTTGCTTCCTTTTTCCTGAATAATAGCAGAGTGAGCGGCCAGGCGGATAATACTGGTAATCGTTATGAGAATTATAATTGCTTCCTTTTCATCCTCTTCCATGGCTTCTTCATTCTTCGACTTCTTTTTTTCATTCAACCTACAGGATACACTGTTCATGACCTTAATTAATTTATGATGGTTCTTTTTTTTTTTTGCAGGATTTGTGAGCATTGACTGTGGGTTACCTGGAAACTCAACTTACAAAGATGTTAGTAGCACACTCACCTACAGCTCCGATGTGCAATACATCGATACTGGAACTAATTATAACATATCCACGGAGTACATAACGCCAACACTCTCGCCACATTATTTGAACGTCAGAAGCTTCGACACGGGGATTCTAAATTGCTATACCATAAAATTGTCGGCAGCAAGGCTGAAGTACCTGGTGAGAGCGACATTCATGTACGGAAACTATGACGGACTTGACAGGGGCCCCATATTCGACCTTCACATCGGGGTCAACTACTGGAAAACAGTTAATACCTCTGATCCTGAAAAATTAATTATTGCTGAAGTAATGTTTGTTACTCCTGTTGATTATATCCAAGTTTGTTTGGTGAACACTGGCCGTGGAACACCATTCATTTCATCATTGGATTTAAGGCCGATGAAGAGCAGTCTATACCCTTCTGCGAATTCAAGTCAAGCTCTGTCGCTTTATAGCCGGCTAAACGCAGGGCCGACAGATACAACATACATAAGGTATGTAGATTGTAGACAAAGCTGTCAATCTGCAGATTATTTTAATTTTATATGTTAATCTAGCAATTACATGTGCTTCAATCTGCAAGATCAAAAGAGCAATCATTAACTGAAAAGACAAAATAAATAAGAAAAATGGAAATTTACAAAAAATAAAAAAAAGGTTAGGACTTGGATATCAGTAATTCAGTATGCCTCAAGATGTACTTTGAATAATATCCAAACAAAAATTACAAAAGAAATGATGTCTAATTCTCTGTTGAAGAAAACAGGTACCCAGACGATCCGCATGACCGGATGTGGAAGCCATGGAGCAACGTCCCATTTTGGACAGAGCTCACCACTACCTCACACATCCAAAACCTAGAGAATGACCTCTTTGAGGTACCTTCTGCTGTTTTGCAGACGGCCGTGACACCCGTCAACTCCTCGATGCTACGGCTTTTCTGGGAAGTCGACCCACTTGACAATAACCCTGGCTACTTGGCCAATCTCCACTTCTCTGAGCTCATGAACGTCACAAATGCAAAACGAGAGTTTAACATTACACTGAACAATATTTTCAACTTGTTAACTGAACCGTTCTCTCCAGACATTGGACACGCGAATGTAGTTTACGTGGACAATCCAATCCATGGCTCCCAGCGGTATAATTTAACGCTCACAGCCACTGAGAACTCTACTTTGCCGCCGATCCTCAATGCGGTCGAGTTGTTCACTGTGCTGTCTGTTTCTGACGCTCCAACTGGTAGTGTAGATGGTAAGGTTCTTACTTTCTTAACAATTCCATTTCCATTTTTTCTGAAAGAAAGTACTGAATAATAAATGTGCTTTTTCTCCTATGAACATCAGTAAGTGCAATAAATGCAATTAAATCAAATTATGGGATAAAGAGAAATTGGAATGGTGATCCATGTGCTCCCAAGACCTATGCATGGGATGGTTTGAATTGTAGTTATGTTATCTCTGGTTCTCCAAGAATCACAATTCTGTAAGTTCCTTCTATTTTATTTTTTTTAAGAGAAAAAAAATATGTGGGTCTAGGAATCAACATAATTTGGTGGTAATGGTTTTTTATTTTTTCTTTTACTACATTTACAGGAATCTTGCATCAAGTGGATTGACCGGTGAAATAACAAATGAATTTGCCAACCTAACGGAGCTCCAGACCTTGTACGTACAAATCATAGCTGTACATTGCTTGCATCCTTTTTATTTATTTATTTATTATTTTATTACCTTCTCTGATCGGAGTTCATATTTATTATTTATTATTTTATTTATCTGTACATTGACTGGTATCTTACAAGTTATAACAAGTTTATATATAAATTCTGGTAACATCTTTTCAGGGACTTGTCTCATAATAATTTGACCGGGTCAATTCCTGATGTTCTGTCTCAATTATCATCACTTACTCTGTTGTAAGTTTTTTTTTTTTTTTTTGGAAACTGAAGCCACCATTTTTGTTTTACTTGAAATTTCATGACATAATCCAAGTTGTTGTTTTTTTTAATTAGAGATTTAACGGGCAACCAACTCAGTGGTTCAATTCCATCTGGTCTCCTAAAGAAGTCACAAGATGGTTCACTTACCTTACGGTTTGTTTCAAACTTTTTAAACTCAATAACCAACTTAATTTTAATCTTAATCTTTTGTTTGAAATATTTCATTAATTCTTCAATAGAGTTGGAGATAATGCAAAACTTTGTTCTGACGGGACCTCATGCAATCTGTCCGAAAAGAAGAGCAACAGTTCTAAAATAGCCATTGCAATTACAGTTCCAATTGTTGTGGTGGCAATCTTAGTGGCAATAGCCACTTTCATCATTTACAAACTTAAAAGACTGCCAGGTACAGAAAAAATAATCATTCTCATCCTTACTATATGAATGTGGTTATAGATATAAGAGTAGAACTAGGGTGCTCTCGAGTTCACCAAGCCCTTGGTGAACTCAAATCCAAAACTCATCGGATCGGCTTCAAATGACGAATCCGACCGTTGAAACCTGTCTACCTTACGAGTGATGCGTCTACATGCAAAAATTTTAAATTTTGAAATTAATTTTGTATAGAATCAAGTGGTCAAAATTAGAAGGTTAATAAATTAATTTTAATGCATTCATTTTTTGACGTTTTTGACCACTTGACTCTATGCAAAATTAATTTCAAAATTTAAAATTTTTGCACGTAGACGCATCACTCGTAAGGTAGACGGGTTTCAACGGTCGGATTCGTCGTTTGAAGCCGATCCGATGAGTTTTGGACTTGAGTTCACCAAAGGCTTGGTGAACTCGAGAGCACCCTAGTTCTACTCATAGATATAATTGCTTTTTCTTCTTCTTTTTTACCGTTTTATTTAATTGGTTCATTGAAACTATCTGACCGAACAATAATCCGAACATTTACTAGCGCATGCATGTTAGCCAATCAAAAGCATTTGCTTTACTGAATCACCAATGATGAAATCCCATTGCTAACAACATATAATTTTTTTAAAAGGTTCATCCATGAATACTACCATAAATCCAACCGGTACCGTGGATACTTCTATACAGTTAGAGAACCGCCAATTCACATATAAGGAATTAGAGGAGATCACAAATAACTTCCAACGAGAGATCGGCAGAGGCGGATTTGGAGTAGTGTATAGTGGGTTCATGATCGATGGAACTCAAGTTGCGGTTAAATTGCGACCCCAGACATCAACACACGGGGTTAAGGAATTCATGGTGGAGGTATGGAATTATAGTATTTTAGACTTCAGAGACTGGTACCAGTGGCTTCGTACCAGGTCTCTTGTGATGTATAGTTTCATGTGTAATATAATTGGTTGGATTTATTCCCACTTCTATCAAAAACAAAAATAAAAACACACACCTATTATGCATAAATAAGTTACGTTATAATAATAGAGATTAGTCTTAAATTCTAGTACAACATAAATAATTTCAAAATTGCCCTGATTCGATATATACCCTTTTTTCCTCTACATTATAGATCTGGATTCGAGACCTTATGATAATTAATAAATGATTTTTTTCTAGGCACATCATTTGACAAGGATTCATCATAAAAACCTGGTGTCACTTATTGGCTATTGCAAGGATGAAAACAATTTGGCTCTTGTCCTCGAATACATGTCCGAAGGAAGTTTACATGATCACTTAAGAGGTCTTTTAGTTTATTGAGTTGATCATCTTAATTACGTTGTCATTTTCAATTTTTTTCTATGCAAATAATAGGAGATAAGGATAATTTTCTATTTAACAGGTAGAGCTGGAGGTACTTGGCCTTTGACATGGAGAGATAGGATCAGAATTGCACTTGAGTCTGCACAAGGTGCTAATATAAATAGAGTAGAAACTTAAATTAGGACTTGAACGGTTCACAATATAGTCAAACGCACATGCATGAATGGAATTTATTTTAAATGCATTGTAATTTCTCACTAAATTGAACGATCATGTGCAGGGTTAGAGTACCTACACAAGGGTTGTAATCCACCGCTAATTCACAGGGATGTGAAGCCAAACAACATTCTCCTAAATTCGAAATTAGAGGCCAAAATAGCTGATTTTGGCATGTCGAAAGCATTCAGCGGTACCAACAACACACATGTATCGACGAATCATTTGGTTGGTACAGATGGATATATCGACCCCGAGTAAGTCACATGGCATGCCTCGCATATGAGAAAAAAAGGAGTCCACAAAAAATGTACTTATAAGTAATCTGTGAATATCTTTCAATGTACAGGTGCCACATGACAATGCAGCTGACCGAAAAAAGTGATGTATATAGCTTTGGGGTAGTCCTACTACAGATAGTAACGGGTCAATCAGCAATTATACAAGGATCCGGGCCTGAGAATGAAAGCGGGAGCATGAACATGAGCATAATTCAATGGGTGCGGCAGAGGCTCGCGAGGGGTAACATAGAGAGTGTTGTGGATGTGAGAATGCAAGGTGAATATGACATAAACTCTGTATGGAAAACTGCTGATGTGGCACTCAAGTGTACTGCACAAAATGCGGCTCAAAGGCCGACCATGACTGAGGTTGTAATACAGCTCAAGGAATGCATGGAGCTGGAGTCAGCAACAGGGAGAAATTATAATGCCAACTTTAATTCCGGGAATAGTAGCAATGGATATACAAATGAGAATGTTAGCCTAAAAAGCACACAAGAGATGGAACAGCGCGTTGGGAGGGTTTCAATGGGTAGCGGCCCGGTAGCGAGATAATTTCTCATATTTCCAGTTTCACTGATCTTGTCTATTAATTCCATGTGTGTAATTGTTTACCTTCTTTTTTGTGAATCCATGCTTGAGTCGGCATACCGAAATATAAATGCAAATGTTTGAGAAACCGATAGTGGCTATCAATTGTTTAAGCAACAACTGATAGCCACTATCGGTTTCTCAAAAAAAAAAAAAAATGCAAATGTTAATTAATGATAGGATAAAGTTATAGATTTATGTCAATTTTACATAAGTGTGTTGGGTGTATGAAAGTGATGATCATGTGGCTACAAAAAGGTAATATAGTCATCTGTATCAATTATTTGATTTTATCTTGTATGACAATCAATTATTAGAATTCTTTTGTAGTTTAATCCATACCAAATGTTGCCACATAATTCTTTGTTGCAGGAAGCCCGGTAACCACCAATTTAGTCAAAGCCTGATCTAACCACCAATTTTTTTTTTTGACAAAGAAAACAGGATCTAGCCCTTTTTTCATTAATCATTTTGTAGTTACAAGGGTATGTAATTAGAAATATAAACTCAATTCTGCTCAAAACATTTGAGCATTAAAAAAAACAACAGCAAAAAACAAATAAAAAACAAAAAATATTAAAAATATTAAATAAAAGTACATATTCAAAAGATAAAAGATAAAAATTAAGGTTTCAATTCTTCTTAAGCGCCTGTCACTGAGCTGTATCTCCACTGTTTCTCTACTTGCTCCGCTAATTGCATCAAATTGCATGTTTCTTCTCTGAAAGTTCGTGTGCATCTTTCCCTCCAAATAACAAATTGCGCAATTAGCAAGATTGATCTCTCCTTCTTACTAAACTTTTGCTCCTTCAGATTTTTCACAGTGTCTTCATCTCCATTTGATAGCCCTCCCAACTTATTCTAAATAATATATACATTCAGTTATACCTATCAATTAAATATGGACACCATCCTTATTTTTCCTCAAAAAATAAACATTCAGATAGACCTTGCAGGAAGCCCAGTAACATTACTTTTTTCTTAGAGAGAGCCTAGTAAAATGATATCTATGTTGGATCATATATCCAACGTTGACCATATATGTAATATAATTATGAATTGTATACTGTCAATATGATTGTCACAATTAAAGTGATCTAATATGGAATTAAGACATTAGACAATCTATGTATTTAATAGGATGTGGTCCATAAATGTGTAGAATATTGAATTTAGACAAATATCAAATCATTGATGGACTGATTTGAAATTTGCAATTAAGAAAACTGCCATTTAAGAGGTTTGTGTGGGCCACACGGATATTGACGCGGCCGCACGGTTTTTGATGCGACGGCACGGTTATTGATGCAGACGCACAACATACCTTTTTCAATTTGGCAGATAACCATATATATTTCTATATATAAAGATTGGTCCCCAAGGCACAAGATAACTAACTCAACCATAATTCTGAAAAGTGGTTATTTTTCTAAGAGAGAATTTTGAGTGCCTTCTCTTTTCTTCCTCCATTAAAGAATTGAGAGAAGAGATCCATAAGGAAATTTGAGAGGATTTCTCAAGGGCGTATCTTGTTGCCTTGGAAGATCTAATCCACAACCCAACCACAAAGGCGAGAAGGACTTCTTGCCATTAAAGACTTGTCTCACGCTCACGGAGACGGCTTGCTAAAGATTTTGGATATTCCATGGCAAACGGCATGGAATCAAGTATAATTCCGCACTTAAGATTATGTTTTCGGGTATCTTTGGCATAGGACGGTCCTTAGGTTTAAGGTGGGGATTGTTTCTTCTTCCCCGGGGTGTAAGTGTTTGACCCCTAGATGAGATGTAATTGTTTGGCCTTTATGATCCCCCAACAAGTGGTATCAGAGCCTTCCTATGCCGAAGGATTAGGTCTTTAAAGATCTAGAGAGAATAGGAATTGATGATGATTTTTTCGTTGATTTTTCGTTGATTTTCTTGATTTTCTTGATCTGAAAATTTGGATTTGGAGAGCACAAAACTTGTAGAAGTTTACATCCATAATTGTCTATTTTTCAATTATTAAGTTTGTTAGAATTTGCTAGAAGATTTCCAATTGAAATCGCAAAATTCTAATTAAAATTCGATCCTGGCGGAGTTTGTGCGACCCTCTTTGCGGACCCATAGAGGCCACGCAAAATTCCGCACAAATTTTAATAGGCAGTTATGGAATTTTGGGTTTGGTGA
>JAJGRW010000227.1:3264499-3286304 GCA_025461045.1 Carex parvula | reverse complement strand
TGCCGTTTTTACTGTTCACCCGGATCAGCAATTTCAAAGTGGCTTAATAAATAGTAAAAAAATTCAGAAAAATGTAAAATTTGGTCTCCAAGCACATATTAATATGGAGAACAAGATGAACCGGTTCGGAGTCGACCATTTGAACATTGGAAACGCAAAAATGAGTTATAAGCATATGTGGGCATGATGCTTATGGAAGTATAATAGCCAACCTCATATATATATATATATATATATATATATAATATTAATGCTTAGCTTCCAAAGAAATACAATTGGATTACACCTCTAAAAGATTGTCGCGATATACTATATTTTTTCTTTTTGCATTGACCAAGAGAAGGTCAATAACGGATTTCCACGCCTCCACTCTTAGCAATTAATCTACAGGCAATAAATTGCATTGCTATTTAATTAATTCTTAACATGTGACAACTAAATGTTTAAACAGAATCACGAAGTTGCACAATATCAGTCTGTACGTGGGCAGCCTACTCTATATCTTTTTATTTTCAATATTAAGCAAGTTGACCAACAGTTTTAATGAACTGCATGATCGCACAAATCACTTCAATTCTTGCATTTGTGAAAATGTAATGTTGTCAAATCGGCAAATGGTAGTTGATTATTAATGTTCAAGATATCATTTATATTTTTTAATTTCCAAAGGCTTTTTCCATAGCCTTACATATGAAGACCCTGTTCACACCACCAAGTTGCCGCATCACATCTTAATTCACCAATAATCACCAACAACTCCAAACTCCAATTCTTTGTAGAACAAGTGAACAACCATGCCGACAGACCTTGCTGTGCCAGACTGGTTAAACAATGGCGATAACGCATGGCAGATGATCGCCTCAACCCTGATCGGCCTCCAGTCGATGCCTGGTCTTGTGGTTCTTTACGGCAGCATTGTGAAAAAGAAATGGGCAGTCAACTCTGCTTTCATGGCTCTGTACTCCTTTGCCTCATCTCTGATAGTATGGGTGCTGCTTGGTTTCCAGATGGCATTTGGCGAGCGCCTCCTGCCCTTCTGGGGCAAGGCTGGACCGGCACTAAGCCAAGACTACCTTGTCAAGCGTGCCAGAATTCCAGCCACAATGCAATTTTATAATAACGGCACTGTTGAGACTCCAATGGTGGAGCTGTTCTATCCACAAGCTACACTTGTTCTTTTCCATTTCATGTATGCTGCTATCACGCTGATCCTGCTCGCTGGATCAGTTCTGGGCCGGATGAACATCAAGGCGTGGATGGTTTTCTCGCCCTTGTGGCTTCTCTTTTCATACACTGTAGGTGCATTTAGCTTGTGGGGTGGAGGGTTTCTTTATCACTGGGGAGTCATTGATTATTCTGGCGGTTATGTCATTCATCTCTCTTCTGGCATTGCCGGTTCACTGCTGCCTACTGGGTAAGACTTGAAGCTTCTATTTTTTAATTTGATTTCATTTGATGATGTCATTAATTAGTGCAAACTTAGTAATAACTGCAATTTGTATGAAATGATTCTTTTAGGTTGGTCCAAGAATAAAATCTGATAGAGAGCGTTTCTCACCGAATAACGTTCTGCTCATGATTGTCGGAGCTGGGCTACTATGGTTGGGTTGGTCGGGGTTCAATGGTGGTGCTCCTTATGCGGCTAACATTACTGCTCCTATAGCCGTTCTCAATACACACATTTGTGCAGCAACTAGCCTTCTCATGTGGACTGGTCTTGATGTTGCTTTCTTTGGGAAGCCGTCCGTCATCGGGGCTATTCAGGGTATGATGACTGGCCTTGTGTGTATCACCCCTGCAGCAGGTAGATTTACCGAAATCTAAACCATTTCAAAGTCTGGGCTGTTCTACTTAATTAATTAAGTCAACACATACCTAGCCATGTTTATGTGCGTACTTGTTAGGTACTTTTGTGTGTACATGTCAACGATATGTTCAACAAATTAGTTATCATGTATATAACAAGGAAAGAGTTCCTTCTTTTAAAAAATAAAAAAAATTAGGATTTATAACTGATAGCCGCATATTAATAAAAAAAAGTGAACATATTATTTAGTAGCTGGCATTAGTGCAGCCCATGTCTCTACAATGATCTTTATTTAAGGTCTTCTTTAGGATTTGCATGCATTTAAAAAAAAAAATGCAAACAGAAGAAATAATAAACTAAAGTACGTGTTTATAATTAAATTGCCAAGTGCACCTCATGTTTTTGTAAGCTCTTAAATAAACTTCGGTTACCATATGCATTAAAAATATTATGTACAACATGATTAATCTAGGTACCAATGCTCATACCTTCTTAATCCAAAGCTCGTTCCTACCTCATTTTCATCTGACATTTTTATACTATTTTCCCTTTTTACGTGCATTGATTGTTCTTTGTGAAGATATATTTTGGTAGAATAGATTTCAATTACCTCGTGTCTTTCATGCCTCACATCCTTATCTCCATTTTCAAAGTCCAAACAGTCAATTCAAACTGTTCAACATGATCTCGATAATAAAATGTGCTTGAAGACCAAATTTTATATTTTTTTGGAAAAATTTTACTATTTTTTTTAAATAGGTACAAAATGACGACTAATAGACTATCCAAAAACAATGATTTTGTACCTGTCTAAAAAAATAGTAAAAAATTTCCAAAAAATATAAAATTTGGTCTACAAGTACATATTAATATTGGAGATCATGTTGAGAGCTTTGGATTGACTATTTGGATTTTGAAAACGAAAATAAGAATGTGAGGCACGAGTGAGGCATGAAAGACATGAGGCATTTGAACCTTCCTTATTTTGGTATGTCCTTTTACGGTATAACCTACGGGAAATAACTTTCTCCAGTCGCAATTTAGCATCTTAACAATAATTGAACCACAGGTCTCGTGCATGCATGGGCAGCAGTAGTAATGGGCCTACTCTCCGGCAGCATTCCATGGTTTACCATGATGATACTCCACAAGAAATCCTCTCTCCTACAAAAGGTCGACGATACTCTTGCAGTGTTCCACACTCATGCTATCGCTGGCTTACTCGGCGGCATCTTGACGGGCATCCTAGCTGTTCCCGAGCTGGCCAATATTGAACTCCCTGTCCCCGGTACTAAGGGCTTTGCATATGGCGGAAGCTTTACACAAGTTTTAAAACAAATTGTTGCTGCACTTTTTATTATTGTATGGAATATTTTTGTCACCACGGCTATATTGATTGCAATCGGGTGGTTCATTCCACTAAGGATGCCAGATGATCAGCTGATGATTGGTGATGATGCGGCACATGGGGAGGAGGCTTATGCTTTGTGGGGTGATGGAGAGAAGTTTGATGTTATGAGACATGAAACAATCTCGCATGCCAGTCGTGGTAATGACGATGTACAACAACAACTTAATAACATTGCTGCCCGTGGGGTCACCATCCAGTTGTAGATTTTCTAAAGGGAAGCAAAATGGTGTATATCATTGGTGCAGAGATTTTCTCTCGTTTGTTGTGAAATTTTGAAATAACTGTATAATTGTTATTTTTTTTCACACGTGCTTCTACCCACAATTCCTTTTGTTATGACCACCCAAATTTTCTTCCAACTTTAGGAAATTTACTGATTTATTATAACATAGTAAGAAATCACACTGTTTCAGATATGTATTCTTCATTTTCAACTGAAAATGGTATGGTTTAGCAATGTCCTTCTCAGATTAAAATAGAAATATGTTTTTCGTGGCGAGCCAACTCACATTATGTAGTTTGTGGCTTACCATTGCTGATATTGATCTGCCCACTTAGTTTATATGGCTGGTTGAAACATTGTCCTTAAACACATTTTGTCTTTATCATGCAAAATTTGAAATCGTCACCAAGATAATCCGAAGTTTTCGTTTCTTAGGCCATGACCATGAAAGCGACTGATAATAACTCGGCGATATTCAACATCTGATTGGAATTATTGATTTAATTGAATTGAGATAAATGACAAAATTTATGTGGGACAGTAAAGAGATACATATATTTTCCTTCTTTTTTTGAAAGCCTGCGAAGTCGTGAGAGGAGCTCAAACTCTCGACCTTTGAATAACTACAGTCTTAGATTTTTTCTCTCGTAGACACCGTCCCATCCTCAATATATATTTTCTTTCTTCTCAGATACAAACAAACAGAGAGGAGAGGGTGATTTTTAGAATTGATAAATATATAACGGTTATATTCCTATAGGCAAGACGCCTCTCTGTTTTATTTTATATATATAATATTTTCTTTTAATTCAGCGAAAGGATATGCAAATCAATCTGCATTGTTGATAACAACTAGATTAGATATAAGATTATTTTTTTCGATGTAGTACTCAAGTTTGCAAATATTAATACAAGTGGATATAAAATTTTGAGTTCTCCAAACTTGAAGTTTCAACAATTTGAATATCCAGTTACAATATAAAACTAACAATCTCACCCCTGATGTAATTTATACAAAAACAATATGAATCACACTATTCAGGAATCCTTTAATTACATGCATCGTCTCACTGATTCATGGACCACTACCTGAAAGGTTACTATTTTGATCAAAAACAAATAAAAGATTGCTTAGGAGACAAACAAAACTTTCTTGAATTAGGTAATGTAACGATAAACAATTCTCTACATCTCAAAAGCTGAAAGCACGTTGCATTCTATCTGTTATGATAAATATATAAAGAAGTACAATTACATTGGTAGTAGGACTTACCAATTGCAAGGGGTCCTCATTAATTGGTGGAGGCATGTTGACCATACGATTTCCACTAAACCAGTGCCCTCGTTTCCCTCTCCAATACTAATTTTCTAATTTGCAGTGGATTGGATATATGCAATCCAAGAAATATGAGAAGTACACGTACAGCCAAATAAATTTAAGAAGCTGCATGCTACAGAATCTCAATCTATAATTCTATATAATGACAGATGGATACTTAAAGATGCCAAGAACAATCAATACTCATTTGCTCTTTACTGCCATAAGCCCAACCGGTGAAATACTTGCTTATGATTCCGACCCACCGATGCTACCTAAGTGGCTCAATAAGGGTTGACAATACATGGCAGCTGATAGCTGCCACTTTAGTCGGGCCCCAATCAATGCCCGGTCTTGTAATTCTCTACGGAAGCATTGTGAAAAAGAAGTGGGCAGTGAACTCAGCATTCATGGCCTTATATGCATTTGCATCCTCCCTCCTAGTATGGGTGTCAGTCGGTTACTGCATGGCCTTTGGTGAAAAGCTTCTTCCATTCTGGGGTAAAGCCGGACCTGCACTCAGTGAATCCTATCTTGTCAAACGTTCTAGTTTGCCTGCCACAGCTCATTACTATAATAATGGTACCTTGGAAACTACCCGTGTTGAGCCGTTCTTTCCACAGGCTGCAATGGTATTTTTTGAATTTACATATGCTGCAATGACTGTAATATTACTTGCGGGATCGGTCCTGGGTCGCATGAATATCAAGGCTTGGATGGCCTTTTCACCACTCTGGTTGATTTTCTCATACACTGTCGGAGCTTTTAGCTTGTGGGGCGGTGGATTTCTATATCAGTGGGGTGTCATGGATTACTCTGGTGGATATGTTATACACCTCTCTTCTGGCGTCTCAGGATTTACGGCCGCCTATTGGGTACGCATTATTATTCAAATAGTTTATTTGATATGGCGCAAATATATATATGTTATAATTAACATTCTTTTAATTGTTGATAAATCTAGGTTGGTCCTAGGCTAAAATGTGATAAGGAGAGATTTTCACCGAACAATATACTACTGATGATTACGGGTGCCGGGTTGTTGTGGATGGGTTGGTCTGGTTTCAATGGTGGTCAACCCATTTCTTCTGGCATCTCCGCTGCAATTTCTATTCTGAATACACACATCTGTGCTGCTACCAGCCTCCTCATGTGGACTTTTCTTTTTTTTTTGAATTACTGATAGTGGCTATCAGTTGTACAGGAATGTAAATAACAACTAGCAACAACTATACATTGTCTTTTCCTCTCTATCATACATATCTAGTGTCTGAACTCCTAGATTAGCAATATTTTAACCACAACCTAGCCTCCTGCACTGCTCTTTCGGCCACCCATCTTGGGTCTCGAATCTTCCTTTCAAAAATTCTGATGTTGCGCTCCTTCCACACGTACCAGCATGTAGCAATAAAGAATGCGCTCCAAGTTTTCCTAGAAATGGATGATTTGGATTTGCTCCAAGACCCGCTGTATGTTAGTTGCACTGTTCGTTTGTTCCACATGAGTCGATGTTCCAGCAGGTTTGTTACTTGGCTCCAGACAGCTTTAGCAAATGGGCATTGGAAAAAAAGGTGAATGGCCGTTTCTAATGAACAACTCTGACAAGTGACACAGTCCAGGTTACAGTTGAGCCCTCTCTGTTGCATGACCTGATGAGTAAGGATCTTATTCTGGAGGAGTAGATAGAGGAAGATTTTCACTGTAGGTGGAATCCGTAGTCGCCAGGTGTGGCTGTAGGGACAGAATGCTTTACCTCCTTGCAACATGATATCGTAGAGTGATTTGGCTGAGTAGCACGAGTTGGTTGACCAAAGCCAGTACAACTGATCTTCTCTTTGAGATAGGTTGATTCCATGGGAAGACATAGAGCGTGCTACAGCCTCTTTAAGTGAGACGTTGCGATTGGAGATCCGCTGCTGCTGCTCTGATGATGCAAGTGTAGGAAAGATCCAAGGGTCAAACCAATAGGAAATTTCCTCTCCTGTACCTATGTGCCATCTTGTGCTCCATAGAAATAGGGGTCTGAGTTTTAGCAACTGTTTCCAGAAAAAAGAGCCTTGTGGAGACCAAATTTTGGGCACCCGCATGCCTGTCAGATTGTTTCGCAGAGGGATAACTGTACCTGACCAAAGTGAATCCGGCTGTCGATACAATCGCCGCCACCACCACCGCAGCAATAAGGACCAGTTTCGAATTTGCAAATCTGCTATACCCATACCTCCAAACTGCTTAGGCAAACATGCCGTTTCCCAGTTTGTTAGCGAAATTCCTTTTGAGGAGTCGGTTCTGCCCCATAAAAATCTCCTTCGGATTCGATTCAATCGGTCGATAACCCATTGTGGCAAAAGGAAGGAAGCCATAAAATATATTGGGATAGAACTGAGGACCGAATTTAGCAACTGTAGCCTACCCCCCCTTGAGATCAGCCTCCCCTGCCATCCTTCTAACCTAGTTTCCACCTTTTCAATTAGTGGCAGGAAACATGCTCTATGAGGCCGTTTAATCGTGAGGGGAAGGCCTAGGTACTCTATTGGAAAATCAGTTCTTGCACACCCTAAGATTGCTGAAATAATCGGAATTCTATCCGGTCTGACATTAATGGGGGCCCATTTGCTTTTCTCGAAGTTGATCGATAGGCCAGAGATGGCAGTGAACAATCTCAAGATGATTTTCAGCGACACTATAGTGACCTGGTCCGTGGCTGAAATTACAGCCGTGTCGTCCGCATACTGATGTGCTAAAACCGGCCCATGAACTAGAGCAGAGATACGAGACTGCAAGGTACTGTTTAGGACAGCAATGAGCTGCTGTAGCACATCAACCACGATGTTGAAGAGCATGGGGGACAGCGGGTCCCCCTGTCGTAGTCCCTGTTTATGTTTAAAAAAAACTGATTGTCCACCATTAATCACTATTCTAGAGGATGCGGTAGTGAGGAGGTCTCGTATCCATCTAATCCATCTAGCCGGAAAACCGCGTGCTATCATGATATCGCATAAGAATGTCCAATTGACTGAATCGAAGGCCTTGGCAAAATCTATTTTGAAAAAAATTGCCGAGTTCTTCGTATCAGATATATGGTGTAACAACTCTCGAGTGGCATTGAAATTTTCAGTTATTTGCCTCCCTCCTACAAAGGCAGTTTGCTTTGGACTGATGAGGTGCGGCAATATTGCTCTCAATCTATTAGCCAATATTTTGGACAGCAGCTTGGGCAGAAGGTTAAGCACACTGATCGGCCTAAAATCAGTTACTCTCTCAGGGACCTCCTTCTTTGGGACCATAATGAGATTTGCTCTGTTAATGTTTTGCAAATCCATCTGGTGGTCATAGAACCCCTGCACTATGCCGATTACATCATCTTTGATGGTTTGCCAATGGGTTTGCATGAATTCGTTCGGGAGCCCATCGGGACCCGATGCCTTATTCCGTGCTAATTGTCGGACTGCTACTTCAATCTCAATGCAAGTGAAAGGATCTTGTAGGAGCGATAAGTCCGGATTAACCGGATACAGATTTTCTGGATTAAACTTGAGAACCGGCTGCTCGGTACCTAGCACACCTACCATATGGTCTTGAAAAGCAGTTCGGATTTGATCCTCTTCAGTGAGGGTATTTCCATTATGCAGCAGCTGCGTGACCGCGTTACGGCGCTGCCGTGACGATGCCACGGCGTGAAAATACCGGGTATTTTGGTCCCCGGCCGCTAGCCACTTACACCTTGACCTGTGACGCCATCGAGACTCGCTGACACAAGCTAGCATGTATGTCCTTTCACGCACCTTGTTACGGAATCGGAATTCATAACCCGATAATATTCTTGCTTCTTCTATCTGATCAAAGAGTAGTATTGTCTTCCTGCAAACATCCAGCTGCTTGTCTACTTCCCCAAAGTTCTGGAAGTGCCACATTTTGAGTCGGTTTTGCATCTGTGTCACCTTGCTGAGGAAGCCGAGCACCCCCTGCCCATGGTGTACCTGATGCCATGTCTCGCGAATGATGTTGTTTGCTTGTGCATTGGACAGCCAGAATAATTCCAGTTTTGCCTCCTTCTTTTGTACCCGATTGTTTTTGCAGTGGAGTACCAGAGGAGCATGATCTGAAACCATAACTTCCAATGCATGAAGAGAGATTAGAGGAAATTGCAAGGTAATTTCTGGTGCAACCATCAATCTATCAATTTTAGAATGAGTAGGGGCTGGCCTTTTATTTGACCAAGTGAATTGTCTATTTTTAAGAGGGATATCCACTAGTTCTAAGTCCCTAATTAGGTCATTAAACAGCGACATTAAATTAAAATTCCTGGTATCACCTGAGCGGTCGATTAACCAACGGACCATGTTGAAATCCCCTCCTATAATCCATGGTTGCTGCACCAGTGCTGCCATCCCTCTTAATTCATCAATGAATTGCGGTTTGCGGTCGTCAGTCGAGGGGCCGTAAACATTGGTGAATAGGATACATCCACCTGTATTGGTCTGTTCAAGGAGTGCTGAACAGGAATGCCTTGTTGCCCATGAGCTGATCAGCCGGTAATTCTTTTTCCAAGAGATGAGTAAACTTCCAGATCCATTATTTGCTTGTGTCACAACACATTGACGTTCAAAGAAAGAAGGTAAGACCCGAGAATAAGAGGTTAAATTAATTTCATTCCACTTGGTTTCTTGCAACATACAGACATCACATCTAGATTGTCTAAGTACACTCCGAACGACATCACACTTCTCAAAATTGCCCAGACCTCTACAGTTCCAAGAAAGAAGCTTAAATTTTCTAAGTTTTCTATCCATAAAAACGAAATTGGCAACTACCAACCTAAGCTAGTGCTGGCTGAAAACTAGTCTTCCTCAGAAGACAGTTCATCACTCGAGTCTGGGTCAAATCGACTCAGATCGTAGTCATCTCCTTGGGCATCCGCTGGTCCTGGGTGGGGTTGCTGTACCTGACGAGAGGCATTATCTAGTTGAATTGCTGCTTGAATATCTTCTTCTCTGAAACCACAGCTGGTGGCTAAGTTTTTGATGTGGGCAGGATCCATCTCCACCTGGAAGAAGCCAGACGGTTTGAAGGTCACCATTTGGTTTTTATCTCTTCTTTCTCCACCTGCTGTTTTTTGTTTGGAAGCTTCAGGTGGGCTAGAGATGTGCACGATAGAAGAATTTTTCCTCTTCTGATGACCGAAGCCTTGATCTGCCTAAGAGTAATATCACCAGAGTTAACTTTGGATCCACTTGGGGTCGAGCCTTCTATTCCACTGGCTGGTTTGGGCTTGTTGCTTGTTTCGGCCCGAACTTGGTGAGGCAGCTTAGTCCGGCCAGTAGGTTTATTTGTTGTTTGGTTCGGCCCGCTAGCTAGATGGGCCTTGTCCTTTGCCGCCCTGGATAGGATTTGAATAGGCGCGAAATTCCGTGCGGAACCTTCTCTCTGTTCCTGTATCGACACCTGACCTTGGCTGCATATGGGTGACGTCTCCTGACCTCCTGAGGAATGGGATTGCAGAACTGTCTCTTTTGCAACAGGGTCCTTCCTCAGGATCGGCTGTAGCCGCTGGTCGTGCACTCTCTCATGCGGCATGCTGTTTTGTGTGAGAGTATGCCTCATTGGACCCGCCTCATCATTGCTAGCGATTGGTGTGGTAGTGTAGAGTTCTGGAATTGTCCTTCCTGGCGCTAGATTAGTGCAGATGGCTAAAGAGGCCCCAGATCTGGTGTGGCAACCACTGGGATTGTGGGTTAGATAATGGGAGTTGGGGTGACCCGCCTCAGGAGAGTTGTGAGGATCAGATCTCTGAGTTTCTTGTAACGTCTTAGAGGCACTGGGATGTAACAGCTGGCTAAGCAGCATTGGGTCAGCTGGATTTTCTGTGGCCGAGTCTGGCTGTGTATCTTCGTGAGTTGCCTCCATGGATATTTCCTCCAAGGTAGCAAATTCCTTTAACTCCGGCGGCAGAGAGGCCGCAAGTCTTCCCCTGCACATCTCCTTTATGAGCCTGCGGCTCATTACTATAGGCTCATTATCCTCCTGCATGAGGTCATCTTCGGACGATGAGGAGTCCGGCAATGGTTGGGGACGGGTGTACCGTTTGGATATCTTCGGCATGTCGTCGGCTGAGTAAAGGGGAGCTCGTTGCCAAGTGATAGTGTTGATGTTTACCATGTGCACTGCCCCACCCACATGCAGGGATAGCTCAAATGGCACCAAGGATAGATCATCAACAGCCACAGCAGCTATCCATGAAGTGATAGATGCCGGGTGTTCAGGTTGAACCGACCCAAGATAAAGACCGAACTTGCTAATACCTTGAGCCACCACCTTTTCCTGCCAGAGATGAGGGGGAATCCCTGATAAACCGATAAGTACCTTGTAGGTAGGAACACTGATGGCTGCTTCATCAAGAGGGGACCATGGCTGAAATTGCAGACCCTCATCCCAGGCTGATTGCGGTGTGGCGTTAATGAAGGTGTCGGGGTCGAGTCCCGGTGGTAACAGTATGAGAAAACGAGAGCCGTATAGCTCACTGACCTGGATCTCCTCTCGGGTCACCTTTCCCGTCTTAACCGCATAACTGGCCACGTTTTCGACGGATAAATCCCACTGAAAATTCCTTGTATTAAGAACAACCGCATTCTTTAGCCTGTTGAGCTCCTTGAAGTAGTCAGCATCCCTCTCGATGAAACAGTGCATTCTGAGTGGTCGTTCAGTTGGCATGGTCGGGGAGCGGGTAGGGGTAGTCTCCTCTCAGCAGCTCTTCAAAACCCGGTTCACAAAGAGGCTTAATAGAGGCTGTGGAGGCATTTGGTGGCTGGGGCGGCGCAATCATCAGTTCCTTGCATTGAGTGCCTATGTGGCCGAAGGACCAGCATCTTCCGCATCTTCTCGGGTTACGGCATTGAGCCCTTGAATGGCCAGTTCGGCAGCATCTGAAGCACGACCTTTCCACTCCGGGAAGGTGGGGGAAGAGGGAAACCTGAGCCGGGAGGGACTGTGAGGCGAGACATAGTATTGTGTAGTCGGTGGTGTGGATGGTGAGGTCGGCCTAGAGGTGGGTGGTGTGGTTTTTGGGGAGGTGTCGGTGCTCACGGCAGAGAGGGTGGTAGGAGAGTTCCGGCGGACTACGTCAGCATAGGAGGTGTAGGGGATGTATGGCTGGACGGTTGGTTGCTGGGGTGTGGAGTGTCGCCAGTTGTCGGGGTAGCTGCGTCTCCTTCTCACAACATGCCATTCGCCATCTATCGCCATCTTTCTTGGAGGTCTAGCTGGGCGGTATTTTTCCTCTTTTTCTTCTAGGGGAGGAAAAAGAGCTACCAGGAAATGGATATAGCAGCACTAATATCCGTCTCTCATGTGGACTTTTCTTGATGTCATATTTTTTGAGAAGCCATCAGTTATTGGGGCAATTCAAGGGATGATGACAGGCCTTGTCTGCATCACTGCTGGGTCAGGTATGTTTTCCCCTAGCATTAATTGTGCCATGAATGATGAAACTATACATATATATATCTCTGATTTGGTACATTTTACAATAAAGATCATCAAAAGTATCATATTGAAGCATAGCCCCTTTATTCTAACAAAGACAAAATTTATACTATTGTATTAAATTCACATTATCTCTAAGTGTAATATGACACATTCCTATTATATGTACGTTGGATTAAAGTTTATGCCACATTCCTATAATTACGAGAAGGCCGGGATGATACATAGAGTTATGAATTAAAGTTTCAAACAGTTGCAACATACAGCTACAAAAACGTACTATTATCATCCCGGCCTTCTCGTAATTATTTCTAATATATGATTAATAGTATAATTTCTTTTGCCAGCCCAAACTTTTTTACCTATGATTTTTAATATATGTTTAAGAGTATACTTCTTTAAGCTTAAAAAGTAAAAGAAAAAATATTTGCAGGAGTGGTACAATGTTGGGCAGCACTCCTAATGGGCATAGTTTCCGGCAGTATACCGTGGTTCACCATGATGATCCTCCACAAGAAATCGGCACTTCTTCAAAAGGTCGATGACACCCTGGGTGTCTTCCACACCCATGCCGTTGCCGGTTTGATTGGTGGTTTAATGACTGGTGTACTCGCCGTACCTGAGTTGTGCGATGATAACATCACTAGCATCCCTGGCCAGAAGGGAACGGCTTATGGTGGCGGCATTGGCCAAATATTTAAGCAGCTCGCTGGCGCTATGTTCATCATTTTATGGAATGCTGTCACGTACTACTACTGTTCTTTTGCTGATCATTCGCATGTTTATTCCCTTGAGGATGCCAGATGATGAGCTTATGATCGGGGATGATGCAGCGCATGGAGAGGAGGCGTACGCATTGTGGGGAGATGGAGAGAAGTTTGATGCTACCCGACATGAGACTATCGTGCACCACGTACCTGTCAATGACGCGGTCTCTCTAGACAGTCGCCGTAGCAACAACGAAAACCATGGGGTGACAATCCAATTATAGGCGCCTTTTCTTTATGGAATATTAAGTTCAGAGAGATAGAAGAGGTTTGAATGAATTCTTTGTATTGATTTTCATCATTCTCTTACAGGTACGTGTATATTTTCATCACTTGATATATTTTCATCATTTTCAATATGTAACAACTGTACCTGTAAGAGAATTGTAACTAACGGGTACGAATATGTACCTGTCTAACAACTGTACCTGTAAGAGAATTGTAACTAACGGGTACGAATATGTACCTGTCTAACAACTGTACCTGTAAGAGAATGATGAAAATCAATACAAAGAATTCATTCAAACCTCTTCTATCTCTCTGATACCATATTAAGTTCAGAGAGATAGAAGAGGTTTGAATGAATTCTTTGTATTGATTTTCATCATTCTCTTACAGGTACAAGTACATATTTATAGATCACAGAACATACTAGAATGTACTAGAGAATTGTAACTAACTGTCTAACAGAATACAACAGAATACAATGTTACACATTTCTGTTATAGTCAACCCTATGGTTTGACTACATCTAATATGGAATCATAACATAATTTAAGATAGGGTGCATATATATTATTGTTATTGGCTTATAATATATATTGTTTTTTGAGGGTCGCATAATATATATTATATTGTAATGCATATTATCTATATGTGAAACGAGAGGGCAAAACAGGTGTTGTCGTAACAATACTCTGTTTCAAGTTGGTATACGTATATTATACTTTATCTCAGTGAATCTCGATCCAAAGAATGATATGAATATTGAATCAGTAATTTTATTTTATTTTCTAACGTTTAACATGTATAATCTTTCAGTTTGAGTAATTTTTTCTTATGTGATTTAACAAATATAAAAAGAGGAGAGATAATTTGACAATAGATTATCAAAAGAATTTAATAAAATTGAAAATTGGAAAGTAAATTAAAAGGACTATTATTAGACATATTGATAGAATAACAAGGTAACAATTAAATTTCATGTAAGTTTAGTACAATTAATTTCAAAACGTCGAAATTCAAATCACTTTGTTTATGATAAAACATACATCAAATTTCACCATACTTTATAAACAACATATATGAATAATATATATTATGATTATAATTCAAATCACTTGATTTTTTCATGCAGTAGCCTCTGCTAGAAAAAAGAAAAATTCAATAGGTAGTTTAGAAATTGAGGGCTCCTTAGTCACTGATCAATCAATAATTCACAAGCACATTACTGACTTTTACAAAGGCCTCATGGGTTCCTCTACTCCTAGACTTCTTTCCTTACAACCTGATCTTTGGAGGGACTCTGACAATTTAAATTTAGACCAAAGGGCTTTCCTAGAAACACCTTTCACAATTGAGGAAATTAAACAAGTGGTTTTTGCATGTAACCCCTCCAAAGCACCTGGACCTGATGGAATGTCCTTTCAATTTTACCAATCTTTCTGGGAAATTGTTAAGGATGATCTACTCCAATTGTTTCATGCTTTCTATAATCACACTTTAGATGTTTCCAAATTTAATCTAGCATCCATTTGCTTAATTCCTAAAAAAGAAGATGCCATTACAGTTAAGAATTTTAGACCTATTAGTCTTATTAATTGTAGTTACAAACTTATCACTAAGTTACTTGCTGATAGATTAGCTAAAGTTATGGATTCTCTGATTGATTCATCCCAAACTGCCTATATAAAAGGCAGATTAATTTTAGATAATGTGGTTTGTGCACATGAAATTCTTCATCAAATGAAGGTCAAGAAACATAAAGGTGTGTTATTTAAATTAGACTTTGAAAAAGCTTTTGATCATGTCAATTGGGACTTTCTGTTGGAAATATTAAAGGCTAGAGGCTTTGGACAGAAATTTATTACTTGGATTCAATTAACACTACAAGGGAGTAGAACTTGTGTCAACCTTAATGGCAACTTAGGTCCTTATTTTTCTTGCAAAAGAGGAGTGAGACAAGGAGATCCCTTGTCTCCTTTTCTTTTTATTTTAATTACTGATGCTTTAAACAAAATTCTAACTAGAGCTCATAGTGGTGGTTTTGTAGATGGCTTAGGTAATTTCCCTAATTTGGGTAATATTCTGAACCTCCATTTTGCAGATGACACTTTGCTTTTTCTCAAAGCTGACCCTATGATCTTAACTAATATTAAATGGCTCCTTGTAGCCTTTGAGAATGCCTCAGGTTTAAAGATCAATTATGACAAAAGTGAAATGTTTCCACTCAACTTACCTACTGCAGTTAGTACTGACTTAGCTTCCATTCTAGGCTATAAAATAGCTACATTACCTCTTACTTACTTAGATGTTCCTATTAACAATAAGACCTTAACAGAAGTTGATTGGCAACTACTGATAGATAAAATTGAAAAAAGACTTCAAAGTTGGAAAGGTTCTTTATTATCTTTAGGAGGCAGAGTAACACTGTTGAATTCTGTTCTCTCAGCAATACCTTTGTATTGGCTGTCTATTTACAGAATGCCTGCCAAGATTAGACATAAAATTGATAAATTAGAAGAAATTTTTATGGCATGGTGGGAACTCAACTAGGAAAAAATACTCTTTAGTTGCTTGGGATGTAGTATGTAAAGGCAAGGATCAGGGTGGCTTAGGTATCTTAGACCTTAAATTAATGAATAAAGCTCTTTTAGCTAAGTGGTGGATCAGATTTTTGGACAATTCTGTTCAAGGTAGATGGAAAGATATTATACTTAGCAAATATGGTCATAAAACAAATAATTCTGTATGTTCTCCTTTTTGGAAATCAATACTTAAAGACCATCCTCTTATTAATTTAGGACTTAATAAGGAAGTAGGCAATGGTAAGACTACTTCCTTCTGGCTGGACAGATGGTGCACAGAACATACTTTACAATCCCAATACCCTAATCTATTCTCTATTGTTACTAATAGATTTATTTCAGTTGCTGAAGTATTTGTTCCTCCTTCTCTCCAAATGTCTTTTAACAGACAATTAACTGGTATCTATCTAGCAGAATGGCTAGCTTTACTGCATAGATTTCAACATTTTACATTGTCAGATCAGTTAGAAGATAAACTGATCTGGAGATGGTCTACTGATGATCATTTCTCTGTTCACTCTTTTTATAAATGGTTGGAATATGGGGGCATACCTAATTTGGAATATACCTCTATCTGGCAAGCCCATATACCCCTCAAAATTAAAATTTTCCTGTGGTTAGTGAAAAAAGACAAGATTCTTACTAAATGTAATTTGGCAACTAAGGGGTGGCCTGGTGATACTTCTTGTGTCTTCTGTGACCAAGAGGAAACCATAGATCACCTCTTTGTTAACTGCTCTTATGTTAGATTAATCTGGAATTGGATAGCTTCTTATAATACTTTTTATTTTGACTGTGAGTCCTTAGCTGATCTTTGGCTGCTTGATGCAGTCATTCCTTTAAAAGAGAGGTTATTAGTAGAACTTCTGAGGGCTGCTATTCTTTGGTCTATTTGGTTAGAAAGAATAGAGTCTGTTTTAATACTACTCACCCTCTTTCTATTAAGGATATAGGTACTAAGATAATTTCTTTAGCAACATTCTGGTGTAAATCTCACTCTGAAAATTCATTACTTAAGTTGAATCTTATGCTCCCCTTTGATGTTAAGGACCTCCCAGACTTACTTCTGGAGGAGGCCTCCAGCAGCCCAGATACAGCACAGGTAGTAGATCTGTTGCTGTCTATCAACAGGGAGGTTCCAGAGGAAGTCTCTACTCAGGTTTTTGGAGCTGGCAACCGTCAAAATCAAATGTCTGGCACAGAATCGAGTGATGGGGAAGAAATCAACTGGGAGGAAATAGCTTAATACTGTGCAGGATTTTTGTTTTGTTTTGCTTTTGCTTATCTGATTCTGATAGATCTGATTTTGGCTATGTTTGTACTTTAAACTTTGGTCCTTTTGGTTAGTAGCTGCTCTAGTTAGCTAATTCTAGTTTTGTATAATATAGTTGTATGTGACTATTATATCTGGCTTGGCACCTATTTTGGGTACCAATACAGGTTCATATGGTTTCAATATGAAATCGGTGGATATCTCCACTATTCTTCAAAAAAAAATATTACTTTTAAAAAAAATTATTAAGATTGTCAAAAGAAATAATTATCAAGTAATCTCCGTCATAAATAAAAGCGTCCCTCGTCCAAATAAGCTCAACACTTTGACAAGCAGCTGCATTTAATAAATTAATCAATTGTAGTATCGGTCGTATGTGCGTTGCTTAATTTAGACAGATTTTATAACAATATTTAGTATGGTAAATACATTATCGGAGTTCGAATGAAAATGAAAACTATACCAAAAATCCAAAATGAAATAATACATTTGGTCGGCTATTATTTGAATTTACTGCTGAAATGCATATGGGCCTATTCGGTAGACTGGGCCGATTATCTATTTACCAATTAGGTCCAATATTATCGCCCACTTTTATTAGGTCAAGCAACGCACAACCACTCATCGCTCATGTTACCTTGATAAAAAAAACGGTCGTTATTATCAAATTATCAAATTGCTCCAAATAAAGTGACAATTTGGATACGAGCAATATGTTATGTACGCACATTGTCGTCTTGTACATAGATTTGAAAAGAGCCATTCAACCATTAGTTTTATTTAGCTAGTTTTATGTCTTCCCCTTCGTTAATCGTTCATTGATTTGAGATACCAATTAATTACATGCTATCACGTAGAGGTGCTCTTGATTGCCATCTCTCTTTCGTTTTTTTTAGGGGAGTGCTATTCTAAGGGCACAAATTAAAATATTGAGAGCTAAGAGAAAACTTTCTCAATAAGTACCTATTTTGCCCTTGCGTTCTCTCTTATTAACTAATTAAGAAACACAACTAATAAAGAAAGTGAGAGAAATCTTCCAGGTGATTAATAACAACGAAGGCCAATAATTTTACCAGCCACTGAAACATGAGAAGTATTGCAGTTATGTCCGATGACTTAAAGTAGCAACCTAAAAAATGAAAAATCATTTTCTTCATCAAATGAAGGGCAATATCCTCACTGATTTAAAATACTCTTTTGACTTTGAAAGAAAAACAAGTACGAAATACTTTGACAATTGGGAAAAGAGTATCAGAGGGAATGAGACAATGAGTGCAGTATGAAAGATATAAGTTTTTTTTTTGCAATTTAACACCCGTACGCAATTATATCAGTGCAATACCAGTACATCATAGGATAATGTAGAAAGCTCAAATACATTTTTACCAGTACAACTAAGTTCTAAAAATTGAAACGTGTACCCCTCATAGTCCCATCCTCGCTCTTTGCCCATTTTTGCAATATTATCGGCCAATCCGTTTTGGCCTCTCGGTATATGCCTGCAGCAGATATTCCTATTTACCTTCATTAGTTTCCACACCTCAAGACAGTCCTTGTATGCTCTCCAGTCTGATTTTATAGGTGGCTGTGTTGCATTCGATATTTTCTCCAGTTCTTTGTTATCAGTGTAGAAATAGCAATCTGACAAGCCTCGGCTTAGTGCACTTGTTATGGCCATCCTGAGTGCTTTTGCCTCAGCCTGCAAGGCGCAACATGCATGTACCTTCACTGATCTATACATGGTTAGGCATCCCTCTGTAAAGACTGCATACCCCACCCCACCCTACCAATCTGGCGCCCAATATCCATCTACATAACACTCAACTCTTTGTACCGAAAACTGTTCATCCTACCTAGTAGTCTACTGATTCCTTTGTACTAGTGAAGCTGCAATCATGGTCTCTTTTGCGATTTGGGACAGATACGCGTTGAAAGCCTCAAAGGTCGGTTGAACCCCAGCATAGGCTCTAGCATTTCTACATCTTCAGAGGGCCTAGATGATATTTGCTACAGTTGTGAATTGTTCCGAGTTGCAGCTTTCATGCATCATAGTGATTGCCTCTAAGAAATTTTGTGGCAGTGTATCAAACATGAGTGGCAGTGGACCTCCAAACCAGCACATCATATGCTTTTTTCTCAGTCAGGGCATAATACCTTTACAAATGCCACTATCTACTGTAACACTTCAGAGACCCGAAAGAGCTTCAAAAAAGGCCTCAAAGCAAGAAGAAAATGATATAACTTAAAAAAGTAAGAAATTGAAAAAGAAGAATTAGTATTAGACCATAGTCCAGTGCCTTCGAGACTGTCCATTCTCTAAATCAATCTGCTTTAGCTTGTTAACCAGTTTAGAGAATTAGATAAGAATTTGTGTACTTTGTATTTTGTTTTTTATATTTGAAAATGTTCTTTTACAAATACATATATAGCTGAGCTTATCTTTAACAAAACAAGGCATCTATATTAACTTGGGTTAGACTCTAGGGTTGATTGTTACTGATATGAGCCTTGGTCTGTCAATTTGGTCAATACTTGTGTGATTATGCAATCAATGAAAGAAATATATGCATCCCTTGTAAGTTACAGCAACCCTCATTTTGTGCAATTAGACGACATGGAACCTGGTTAGTAAATAACAATACCAACCTAGCAGCTACTATACTTGGTCCTTGAATCATGAAATAAAGTTTCGATCAATTACCAATTAAATGAAGCAATTAAGCTTGAATTGTACTAATCGAGTTTAATATGCTTCAATCAAACTGAACCATCGAAATGGAACCCTCACAATTTAGCATTACAGAAAATTCAAACTAAATTTGTTGCAAGATTCAACCAAACCTGACCAGCGAGATACAATAAGAAGTGTCTCAGCAAAGAGGACAGAGGAGGTCGCCGGGAGAGGGATGAGGGAGAAGGAGGCAATCAGGCATGGGCGGAGGAGATTGATATGTTGGGTTTCGTCTCGGCGAGGAGAAGAGAGGAGATAAGCGGGAGAGGGAGAACAGAGGAGGACTCGAAAAAGGAGGGAGGAGGCAGCTAGGCGCGAAGAGGGAGAGGGGTCTGCTGGGGACGCTTACAGATTCCTTTCATCTCATGGAAGGAACATAAGAAACGGATTTAAGTAATTTCCTTTATTAATTTTTGTATTAAATGAGTGGGAGAGAACGTAGAAGGACAAAATGGGTATTTACTGAAAAAATATTTGTTAGCTCTCGAAACTGAAAAAGTTGCCCTCAGTATAGCACTCCCCTTTTTTTAAGAGTAGATGATTTGCCATCTCTCTCTCGCTTTGTACGTCATGAATATTATAACATATTTTAATGGTATGGTAGAGAAAATGAATTGCTCTCATGTAGCTCTAAATCTGCTGCTGAATTTGACATTTGAGTTACAAGAGCACACAATTTATTAATTTAATTTCTTTCTTTTTTCCGTTGTTTGCTTAGCTAGAGTACTATATGGGAAAATAAAAAGACAGTCCGATGGACATTAATTAACTAAATTTAGTTTGATGTTCAGTCGGAACGTTTGATTGTTATCAAGATTTATGCATAGTTGATCCGCATAGATTATATAGCTTATCGTGCAAATTTTGATAGTGATTGAACGATTCCAACCAGGCATCAAACAATCAAATTTGATCCAATCGGCACCGGACAAATTATTAGATCAAATTTGATGATGTCCATCAAACCGCCTCCTAATTCTCTGAATAATTTAGATTTCTGCATTGCAACGACAAAAAAGTGTGCATATGTCCGATCACTCCTCGCGTCGGCACCATCGATTTCATAGCGGCCAAAGAGGATCTGCTCTCGTATCTAATAATTAAAGCATGGGAACCCTAGAAGCATGTACTTAATTTTAATGAATAGCGGCTGCTCCGGTTTGATCTCCCATGGTAGATAAATATATGCCCACTCCCTCTCCAATCTTTAATTTCTTAAAATAAAAACAAGTCTAATGATCCAACAAGAATAATGTCAAAAACCATCCCCACATTAATTGTTCGTATTGGAGGTTTCTCCAAAAAATCAATGTATAATTTAGTGGATTATTTATGTTGACTTGAGTTAATTATATGTTGTGTTTATGAGCCAAACGAAATTAAGAGGTATATGCAAGGTATATACAAACAAAAATACATTTTTTTAAAATAAAAATATATAAATTAATCTCAACCACTTCAGTCAGTTATCAGATTAAACCAAACTATTTTTACATTTTTAAGAGGGGGAATTTCAGGTAAGCCCCTAAAAAAAATTCAAAATTACGTATTCTCCCTCTAAACTTCAAAAACTCACAAATTTATCCATTTTATTGTCTTTTATATTAAAACTCATTCTTAATTTATAAAATACCCATTTTACCCTTTATTAAAAGCATAAAATGCCCATCATACTCAAATTTGAATCTAAAGGGTTCATCTACTGTCCGAACTGCTTTAAGATTTGTGCTCGCTAGATCAGCACAAATATTGAAGCGAACACACACGGATATTGAAGCAACGTGCACAGATCTTAATGCGATATGCGCAGATTGAAATTGCTTTAAAATCCGTGCATGCTAGATCAACATGAATCTTAAAGCCAACACACATATATTGAAGCTACACGCACAGATCTTAATGGGATGCGCGTGGATCGGACGGTAGAGGAACTCTTCATATTCAAATTTGAGTCCGATGGACTTTTTATGCTTTTATTAAAGAGTAAAT
>JAJGRW010000227.1:3243379-3257535 GCA_025461045.1 Carex parvula | reverse complement strand
TTCTGACGATATGTGATGAATTTTGCGAATCTAAAACCACGAACATCTTCTACGTAATTTTCTATTTCAAATGAGATCAATGATGACGTACTTTCGGGGTCTCGTCGTACGCAAATATTACACCTATACTTGCAAGTATTTTTTTACATATGACACTAGAATTACATCTGAAAGTATTAATATCAAGTATTGTAAGTATTTATACCTTAAGGTTAATTATTTTTGTTAGAAAAAGGTTGACGCAGAGTACTATAGGAAATGTGATGGGGGATACGGGATCCCTACTACTTCATTAGAGGAAGGTTGACGTGGAACGATTAGGGGAATAAAAAAGGAGAATGATCATATCAAGTTACGCATGCAGTATTTATATCTTATTTTGTAAATTTATATATTTTATGTTTCAAGTATTTATGGGGTGTTGGTCCGCGCTATAGGTATTTCCAAGGAATATAAGAATTCCAGGAAATGCATGTTAAGGAATGTCATTTCCAGGAATATGCTATTACCATGTTGGTTCGCACATGGATCATTTTTCATCATTATTCCATGATTATAGGATTACAGTGTTGTTTTTTACTGGCGCTTCAACAATATATAATTTTTATTGCAGTTACTTGGTAATATATAAGCATTGGCACCAATTCCAATGAGAACAACAAAATAAATTCATTACGGTGATAATTTCCTACAAAAGTATGTCAAAAGTACAACAAATATTAAAACATGATTTTTTTCTTTTTGCATTTCAGAAGCCCATATGCCAGTACATAAGTTGATACAGTACATTTCGTCAATACCAGTAAGTGTATAAAACAAATACAAAAATTATACACTACATTTCCAATACCAGTAAATGCATAAAAAAAAACTAAGGTAATTAATAACATCCCTTTGCCCTAAATAGAATTAAGGTAAAAACACGTCATTTGTTGAACTAAGATCGAGATAGAGATATAGCGCCATCTGAATCTAGCTGTGACGGCTGCCAGATTTTGAATACTGTGGTCACATGCTAATCCTTTTCTTTCATAGTAACTCCTGGACATTCCTTCTCTGTTGGCGTGCTAACGCCTGCGCACACACACACACACACACAAAAAGATATGCGTTTCGAAAGGGATTTGATGCCCGTGATCCATCAATAATTATGGTTGTCGAGTCCCATACTAGTTGTACCAGTAATCCTGACAGTACATGATATCCATGGCCGAAAAAGCTTTTCTATACCAGCACCTTTCCTAATCTACCCCTGAAACTACAAAAAACAAAATAACAGTACATAACATATCATCTAAAAACATAAAAACTAACAACTTTCCTAAACTACCCCTGAGCATGATACCAGAACATGCATGAAAACAATCTAAAAGAAACCAAACTGAAAACCTAGCTACAGGTCTTGGACATACCCCAAATTGCCCAAGCAGATAGAATATATCCCGACAAACACCATTACACTTGATTTTCTATTTATGATGATTTTTAAGCATCTGTCAAATCTCAGCCAGCAGAAAAAGGAACATGCACAAACAAAAAAATTCATAGAGTGCAGGAACATGCACACCAAATCTCTAGGGCCTTAATTAATAAATGTGCAAATTAGTGGGGGTCATGAAAGGGAGGAAAGTAAAGAAAATTTCATCAACTAGTACCGCCAAAAGGGATTTGAGATACTCTTGTGAAATAAATTTCATTATTGGCCAATAATTTAGAAAAAAAAATGAGCATATGAAATATAGAAAACAGAAAACCATTAACCCAACAACAACGTAACAATGGAAGGTAATAGCGAACAGTAAAAACAAAATTGAAACGGCAAGGAGAGGAGAGGGGAATGATAAGAGAGAGACCAAACCTGTAATCTGAGAAGAGAGTGGAGAGGAGACTCGGAAACGGAGAGGAGAGGAGAGTTGGAGACGAAGTAGAGAGGAGAGTCGGAGATGGAGTGGAGAGGATTCACAGAAATAATCGGAGAAGCAGGAATCAGAGAACAAAATTAGAAACGGTGCGCTTGATTGTAATTGCCGTGAAGCGAGAACGAAGAAATTCCACCTTTTTTTTGGCTATCGGAATAGCCATAAAGTATGGCATTTGGATGGCAAGGGAATCGGTGATTCCTATGGTTATTCCCTTTCTCTTCTAACCAAACGCGGTAATCACAAAAATGGCATCTCAATGCCTGGGAATCACTCACCGATAGAATGAACCAAACGCCCCCTTATACCTATGAAAGTTGACGTAGAGACAAGTGCAGCGACTAGAAAGGAAATCACTATCAATGTAGTGCGGAACCATAGTACAACCTTCATCTAATTAGTGAGAACTGTAGTACAACTTCATCTATTGTTGCTACGGATACCACGCGGGGTACTGGAAGTGGGGGATTAAAATAATTATTCTTAAAAAAATAATGTTGAATTTGGAAAGCAAGGTCCCTGGCTATTCCTTTGGAATCGCAGCAGATTTATTTTACTGGTTCTTCAAGTAAGACATATTTCCCACTTCGGTCCCAGAAGTTTATGTTATCTCATCTTGGCCCCTAAGCTTAGCAAGTAATTATAAGAATTTAATGAAGATAGGCATTTTCAAAACACTATCCAATAAAAAAAAAATCTGAAGTTCGAAAAAACCTTTTTCAAAGTAATCCATGACATATTCAGTTCATTTTGAACTCCAACAGTTCTTAGGAAGCTAAGATCACCCAAATGAAAGTGTTTTAAACTTCAGGTACCAAAATGGGAATCATTTTTATAGTAATTGGGCACAAGTGTAACTCATTGCTTACTTCAGGTATCAGCCTCATACATATCAGCACAATCACCTAAAATCCTATGATGCAACCTAGCTGTACATTTTTTTATCTAAGTCAACACTACTTTCCACGACAATTTAATCAGTTTTATCACTACTCTCATTTAATCCAGTGGCTATATCGACATCCGTATGCAATTTTGGACCAGCGGGCACAACCTTTTCTGGAATGTCTACTGCCATCGGCTCAGAGGGCGGATTTCTAAATCTCATCTTCTATTATTTCATCCTTTTTATCATTCGATTTATCAACAGTCTTATCTGCATTGCTGTCAGCTCCGGCATCAGAATAATGATCCGTTTTTTCATTATTGGATTGTGGGTCAATATCCATCATAGACGTCTCCACCTCAAGATTCAAGCAACCATCACCAGTCTTTTCCACACCATCGTTTTTCTCTGATCTTTTCTCAGATGCCTCCAATTCATCATCTTTAGAAAAACTAGTCTCATTTTCTCTCTTTTCAGGGGACAGTTCATATTCTCTTATCCCAGTCTCTTTATCCTTCTTTCCCTTTGTAGAAAGCAAAAGGGCCAACTCTTCTCTAACACGCACTGCCAGCCCAACTGCATGGTCCCGCACCAAACAATCAGTAGGCACACAATCTAGCACGCTCATTAAGCACGGTTGTAACAAATCATACTCATTGATGGACCTACAAGACCCCTTTCACGGTAAACCCTAGTTGAGCTGACAACATGCTTGCATATGTAACCAGCCTTTGAACAGGTACAGTCGCACAAGGCAAACTCAGAGCCCGGGTTGAGTACCACATGAACCACCTCTCTGTTCTTCTGACAAACCACTTTAGCACAGTTTGGTTCAATTTTTATGTCTGCAGCTGGAATTTGTGACCCCTCCTTCCATGCACTGAGGCCTCGTTTCCATTCATGTTTCCAGTACCTAGAGAAGATTTCCTTTTCAGAGTACTCGTCTAGCCAGTAGTAGGAGTGCACCTTTGTGCTAAGTTTCTGTACCAGCCAATCTGCGCGCTGGTACACATTCTGGTCTTTTTCATTAAGGAGTCTAATTTTCAAGAGGCGGTGGTAGCTCTCTATGGCCGAAGCAACCTCTGACGTAGCAGTTGGAAGGGATCTTAGGGCCTTGATCCATACCCCTGAAAAAAACGTGGCATGCAAGGTGATTTTTTGTTCAGCGTTGGTTATATTATTGTTTCTACCATTTACAACGCACTACGTTGTTTCGGGAAATTATTTCAACTTTGACTTTTATAGTATCAATGATGCACAGGTATCTTATATAAATGTTTTCATAAAAGAGCTCATATTACAAACCTAGTTGAGGAAACCATGTAGCCTTAAAATAATCTGAAAATTCAGCACAAACCCCAATATGATCAAGAAAAGTATCAAGGAGGCCCATGTCTCCTGTATCATCACATATGTTGTGCACCGCTTCTCCCAGTTGTTTTGAAATCATAGCACATATCTCCAAATTAGAGCATTTCATTAATAGATTTTTGTGCCATGCATGGCGCAACCGCCAAAAGCTGATCAAGACTGAGCAATGCAGCAACTCCCTGTCCCACAATTTTCATGATCAGAAAAATATTCAGAATTTAATTGGCAGAGATAAGAGGGATTAAAATATTACTTGATGGAAACACATCAGCTAGTGGGTTATCAATGATAAAACCACCCAACTGCCATGTGGGGTCCTTGGTGCGAACCCGGTGGTAAAGCGCTCCCAACCATCTGTGTATATCACCATTTGAATAATTCGGCGTTATGATCCATGCCACCGGAATAGCATTCTTATCAGAGTCGAATACAAGTACACTGTAAACAGGATACTAAACCAAAAAAAAAAAAAAATTATATATATATACATGATATCAACCAAAGTAATATACTTCCAACCAAGCACATTATACCACAAAATACGTGCTTACCTTGAGTTTGTTGGAACCAAACTTGGAGTCCGAGGCAAGGAGGCTCCGGTTGCCAAAGCGGATCATCTGTTGCAGTTGCCAATCGGTTTGGATACCAATAACAAAACTGTCTGACTTTGAGTAATCCTCAAAGAAAAAAACTTGGTCTTGGTTATTTTCTACCCACATACTAACACTCAGGGCATCATCCATGTCTAGTTCATATGTAGTCCGTCTTATTTTCCTCTCCATCCTCCTTACACACCTAATTCAACCAATCAACAATAAAAAATGAAATTATCAACAGTATCCATTAGAGAGATTTAAAATGGATAAAAACAAAACATCCTAACTACTTAAATTTACATAAATAAACCCCTTATTTATCTCTTTGTGAATAATATTTTTCTTCTTTATTAGTAAACATTTTGACCTTGCGACTTCGGTTGGATTTCATTTCTAGCCTACCCCAACTTGTTTGGGACTATAGGCTTGGTTGTTGTTGTTGTTGTTGTAAAAACAAACATTTTATAAATTTTTAATACAGTAATACACCACTTTCAATGAATTCTGTCTTTTTTGGATCCTCATGAGGACTACAACAACAACCAACAACAACCAAGCATTTAGTTCCAAACAAGTTGGGGTAGGCTAATCCTCATGAGGACTACTAAGAAAAAACTAAAACCAGAATCTGAAGTTACCTGTGAGTGAGAAGATCATCTCTATTGGAGGGCCCACCTTGCCTCTCCACCGCCTCAGTATGCCTTTGCATGATCGTCTCAACTGGGACCCCCACATGTAGCAATGACATAACCTGAAGCTTAAACTCGTCAGAAATGTAGGGAGCGAACATGGCTCGTGTGCCAGCAGCCTTCTGATCCATAGTGCCATGACATGGCAACCCATTTTTGTCTATATGCTTATCTTTGTTGTATATTATAAGGGCAACAGAGGGCTCTGCAATTAGCCGTTTTACAATGAAGTGGCACGTGCATCCTCTTTTTGTATTGGGCCTGCCAGCTGGAGTTTTTCTACGTACAGCATAAGCCCGGCTTGGACGCACCGCACCACCTTTTCTGTGGTCATCAGGTCCGAATGAGCACCAGTACCTGATTTGATGAACTTGTCAGAATGTCTAGTTAGCGTTGCAGATATGTTTTTCATGCAAATTAAACGCAACATCATACTGGCTTTACAAAAGTACTGGCTTTACAAAAGTACTGAGCAATTGCTTGGACTTTTTCAAATAAGCTCGATTAAATAATTCCATAACCAGTTTGTACCAAATAAAAGACCAACATCTGAACTCCCAAGATCAATTTTAATGTTGATACTGCAAAAAAATATGTTGCACACCGGCTAACTAAAGAAAGGTGGAAAACTCTCATTATTTACAGAACACCAAATTTACACCGAAATAGTCTAACAATTTGCAGCAATCAACATATCTGAAATGAGGTCACTATCAGAAACAAATATAAGAAAATTTTGGATGTTGTTTGCAAATGCCAATATAAAATACTGGGGATGACTTGAAACCATACAAGAGAAGGATAAAAGATAGAAATGGTACTGACAGAATATATTCAAGGATGCCATCAACTTTAGGTTTACAACTCGACTCAGTGGGGCGTTTCCTCCTCGCCTCAACGTGAAAACGGGTTGGGCACTCTTTGTTGTTGGATTCGCCTCTGACAAAATCACTAACCCGTAAATAAGGTATTAGTGCAAGCCGATCCATGGTCTCTTTCCAACCCTCCACTTTAGACCATGTGATGTCAGCTGCAGAGAGCTCGGGAGTTGGTGGGTTCTGTACAGGTAAGGATAAAATCTCATCCCATCTTGCCATCTGTATAATTGGAATGTAGAAGCGGGGTGCGCTGTGTGGGTAGGCCTGCTAATGAGAGGGATTGAAAACAAACTTGGCCCAGCTCAATTTACAAAGTCGGTAAAGCCCGTTCGAACTCGGCCCGGATTTAAGAAGAATAAGACCAAACTCGGCCTGTCCAATTCATGTTCAATATTGAGCCCGGTTTGGACTCAGCTTGTTTCACCATAAGATTAGTTCAGAAAAGCCCGTCCAATTCACATGCAGTTCAGAAAAGCCCGCCCGATTCACAATTCATTAACATTACTATACAGTACTGCTGTGAATGACACAACATTGGGATACCTGTACAACAAAATTTTTATAAAAAGAATTATCAGAATATAGTAGCTATTTTTAAAGAAGGGATACCAGTTTGACCTTAGTTGGTAATGAGCTGCAACATCAAGGTAAGTAACTATAGACAGAAAATGGTATGATCCAACTAATATATCCTTCTATGATGAAATTTAAGAAACGGGTCCACTGAGCCACAACAATAACAGTACCGATACACTTTCCCTGAATCTGGTGTGTTCATTGTACCCCTGTGTAAACACTTTCAAATTTCCTCCTTGTTTCCCCTTGAGACCAATACACATTAGAAATTAAGTTCAAAATAAGTATATGCCAAATAGTTGTGTTTGTGGTAGCAGATGACACTTTTATATGACCTGCATATATGCCACTTTTATATGACCGCATTAGTTATTTGACTTCACACAAGTAAAAACATATATTTTACTATGTACCTGAACTGTCAATGGGAAGTGAACATATATGCAATTGGTAACACAATTACAAACTAACCGTTTAATTTAAATGCAGTTATATCTGTTCAGTCCCACCATCATTTTTTTCTAATTAACTCTTGAATCCCCATAAGATTAATTAATATGAAAGTATGATACAAAACTCGAGCACTCAAATACAAAGACCAACAAAATTCTGATAAAATTTATAAAAATGTATACTGTACAATTGAACAGATTGCCCCAAATCACAATATGTCAAAAATCCAATCATGGACCTCATTGAATTGATATTTATAAATAGTAAATAAGTCCTTTGATATTCAAAACATTATAAGCTATCACCCAATAGCAATAACAAACTAAAATTGTAGACAACTTATGCTTTTTTATTGAGTCGTTTACCATAAAATTCAACTGAAAAGGTAAATTTATCAAATGCCTTTAAAAGAAAAGTCAATTTATCAAATGATCTTCAGTGAATTTTTTTTATTGCTTTTCACTGATTGACTTGATTCAATAAAGTTAAAATAATAGAAACTTTTACTGACCTTCAAATTGAGCAGTGTTGAATCTACAGGCAGAGGGATAGTTATGATCCGATCAAACTTTCCCTTACAATTCTTGCACGTGCGGAGCGGACGCTGTTTCAGGCAGAGGGATTCATGCAAAGGTGCAGTCTCAGGAAGGGTGGCGCGCCTCTAGGACGAGCGGTGGGACCTCCTGGAAGCGAAGATCGGACTTAAAGTCTGAGAGAGACGGTGAGATCGATCTAACCAAACGAGAGAGAGAGAGAGAGAGAGAGAGGCGGAGTGGCGTACTGACAGCGGGCTAGAGGCGCTCAAACGGGAGAGAGAGAGGCGTAACCTAGAGGCGCTCAAATGGGCTGCTCGAAGCCCGTTTATTGGATTTGAGGTGTTCAACGGACTATTCAATAATTGTTTCAGACTAGTCCTAAACATGAACCGAATTTGGAGCCTTGTTCGTATCATAACCTGTCCAACATTAATTTATCCACGGGCCACTTAGCAGGCGTGTGGGGCTGGAGAGGTAGAGGCGCGGTTTGGTGATTTTTCCGACGGGGAGGAGGAGAGTGGAAACTGGAGAGGGGTGTTTTTAATTTAGTCAGGCTGCTGTTCAATAATATTTGGGTTTGAATTTAGTTAGTACTTGAGAAAGAAAAGCCCAGTGGTTTTGATTCGTAAAGTCCAATCACTTGGACAACCCTAGTGGCCTTGGAGTGGGTTTAACACTAGTACACCAAAACCCATTTGTTGGGCGAAGATACTAAATTTTTTTTTTTTCATCAAATTATCTTATCTGGCTGTATCTGTATGATAGGACAAACTTTATTTCAATTAGCGAAACTTTTTTCTTTTCTTTTTTTGAAAAAAATGAAAACCAAAATGGAATTTGTAGGTATTTGCTAATTTACAAATGACAAATTATTGTTGGTTAATGTATGCTACAATAAGGTACAAAAGACAAACTTAATCATCCATCTTGCGCTTTTCCTCGAAAACCAAGTGAGAAGGCTCGCAAACTTATAAACGAAAGACGTTGGGAGCTTTCCTTATCAAATCTAACAAATTAGGAGTAAGAAACAGTAGCTTTATTTTTATTTTATTTTTAAAACCAGACAGAAGAAACTGTAGCTTTTATAGACGGCACAATAAAAAGAAAAGAAAAGGAAATGCTCTGATTCCAATTTAACATAATTGGCAAATTATCAGCACCAATTCCTGTTTGACCTGTAAAAATGTCTCTCTAAAAGGAACTGTCTTAATAATATTCCATAACACTCTCTTGCAAGTTGCAATTCGCAATGATAGTCATTTGTTAGTCTCACACAAATACATGAATACTTGGTTCATGTATTTTTCATTATCATATTTAATGGACTCAAATTTGAAAGCCCCGCTTTTCTGTACCTTTTTTTTTTATCATTTAGCCAGTTATTTCTCTCTTCCTTTTTTTTTTTTTTTTGCGTTTTAACCATGTTAACGAACAAATGTAGGATGGATCACCAAGGGAAAAAATTAAATAAAAAAAATAGAAAAACTATCAAAGAAGCTCAATGTTATGATCTCTCTTTCTTTACAACATTTTCCAATCTACAACTGAATAGTGACTCCCCGGGCACCCGTGATGTTGAGCTGCCGCTGCACATTATCCTCATCCTCGGCTGTATTACTCACCATCGTCTCATGCCTGGTTGCATCAAACTTATCTCCATCTCCCCACAGTGCGTATGCCTCTTCTCCATGTGCCGCATCATCACCGATCATTAGCTGCTCGTCGGGCATCCTAAGGGGAATAAACAATCCAATTGCGAGCAATATGACGGTCGTCACAAAGATGTTCCACCCAATGATGAACAAAGCGCCGACAATCTGTTTGAATAGTTGGGAGATGCCTCCGCCGTAAAATGTGCCTTTCTCACCAACGGGAAGATCAAAGCTGGAGAGCTCAGAGACAGCCAGAAGGCCGGTAAGGACGCCTCCAAGCAGGCCAGCGACTGCATGAGTGTGGAAAACTGCGAGCGTGTCATCGACTTTTTGAAGCAATGCCGATTTCTTGTGGAGAACCATCATGGTGAACCAGGGTACGCAGCCGGCGAATATGCCCATGACAATTGCTGCCCATGTATGCACAAGCCCTGCAATATAGAGCATAATTTATTCTAACTAATGCTTGTTAATTAATTATTTTGTTCTTTTTTTCTTTTCACTCATTTTGATGCAAAGAGGAAGGTTCTTATATTGTAATATGTTTATGATTAATTATGTAAATGCAAGAACCAATCATCTTGATTGTTAATTTAATAATTATCTTTCTAGGACTACTTGATGCAAGGATGGTAGATGTGGCTTTTTGGTTATGTCTTTTATATTTTCTGACAAAAATATATCTTTATTGGTTTTGGATAATGTACATACCAAATATAGCTGTGAAAAAGTTCAAAAGCTTTGGTCTAATTATCCCTTTCTTCTTTGATAAAAAAAAAATCCCTTTCTTTGTTGCATCTAATAGTTGTCAATCTGTTTATGCTATGACGCAAAAACAGAGCACGCAACTTTTGACCGACAACTTGGCAGATTAGACCTTCTTTAAGGCTAATGACAGGTTGGAAACGTGCGCACAAGAATAACTTCTATCTTCCTAATAGAACACCAAATTTCTATGTTCTTGTACAGCTAATACCTCTGTTTTATTCTAATTTCAGTAATTAACAAAAATTGTTTTGTGGCAAGCGAGTAGTTTATGTATTAACAGCTCAGCTCAGCCACACTCTAACATGGTTATGCACTTATGCTTTATCAAACGGTACTGTACCCAGGGGCGGATCCGTATTCCAGGGGGGCAGCTGCCCTCCTCTGAATTTTGAGTTTTAGTGGAAATTTATCGGTTCCGATTGACTTTGCTTCCCTCTGGAATTTTTTTTGCCCCTCTCTGGAGGTTTAATTTGTAATTCAAGTTAAATTTAAGATTAAAATTGAAATAAATCTATTGAATTTTAATTGGTAATTAGAATCAGAAATTATAAGTCAGAGAATCAGAAATTACAAGTCAAAGCATTGAAAAGTATAAGTTAAAGCATTGTTTTTTGTCGAGTACCCAATTGGTTAATGGATTTAAACCCGATTAGGTTTTTTTTTGTCCCCCCTGACGAAAATCCTGAATCCGCCCCTGATTGTACCGCAGTATTAAATTTTTCTGCTAGCTACACTGGACATCTTCTAGCAAGATTCTCAATTAAACCTTTGAATTATGAGTTAATATATATATATTCAGTTTATTTTGTCATTGCGAAGTAGAAAACAACTAATGAGATCTCTATACCTGCTCCTGGAGTGATGCAAACGAGGCCGGTCATCATGCCCTGGACGGCACCGATGACCGACGGTTTGCTGAAGAAAATTACATCAAGAAGAGTCCACACAAGGAGGCTCGTGGCCGCACAGACGTGCGTATTCAGAATGGCCACTCCGGCGGTGATATTAGCGGCGTAAGGTGCACCACCATTGAACCCCGACCAGCCCAACCAGAGCATACCAGCACCGGTAAGCATGAGCAGGATGTTGTTCGGTGAAAACCTCTCCCTGTCACTCTTCAGCCTAGGACCCACCTGACAATGCCATTGGGGTGCATCATTAGAAATAGTCTACAAAGTTCTGTAGAAGAATATGGAGAATAGTTTATTTAGATCACGGGGGGAATTAAGTAACATTTTTTATCTTTAACTGGATTGGAGCTTGCTTTAGTAATGCTTAGGCGATTAGGAGAACAGGTTGAAAATAGCCTGATACTGAAACTTGGATATATAATTTGTAATTTAAGTTTCATGCAATGAAACGGGCCTAATCAAGGCTTATTTCAAAAAAAAAAAAGTAACATTTTTTATGTCGGCAACAGTGACAGATTTGTTTGTAACGGTCAAATTATTAAATACAGCAGGAGATAGCTAATTTGGTTATTAATAAAACACTTAAAAGTATCAGAATGGAAATTGCATCAGTCTTCTTGTATTAAAAAGATATTATTAATTAATTAATTAATTTTATCAAGTGAATCTTTTCAAAAATGAAAAAAAAAAAAGATTCCGCAAAACATTTTATTGTGGTGGGACCCCGATTTTGACATTTTAATCCCACTAAAATCCAGTCGGTCAATATTTTCGCTTGATTCCGTACCAGTTAGGCAGTTTAGCATAGCCGCCTAGAATGACACACGTGAACTCTTTACCAAGAGACAAAAGCAGGAAAACCAGAATTTAAAAGAAAAAAATAACAGAAAATTGAAAAGGAAAACTAAATGGAAAAAAAAAAAATTATACCCAATATGCAGCGGTAAATCCAGAAACGCCCGAAGCGAGATGGATGACATAACCGCCGGAGTAATCGATAACACCCCAGTGGTACAAAAACCCTCCACCCCAGAGACTAAAAGCTCCAATTGTGTACGAAAGCAGCAGCCACAGCGGCGCAAAAACCATCCATGCCTTGATGTTCATCCGCCCGAGCACCGAGCCGGCGAGCAAAATTACAGTGATCGCAGCGAATACAAATTCAAAGAATACAAGCGTCGCCTGGGGGTAGAATGGCTCCGTCATGGGCGTCTCTATAGTACCGTTTTTGTAGTGGAGCGCAGTGGCGGGGAGGTGCGCACGCTGGATAAGGTATGTCTGGGAGAGCGCCGTCCCCGCCTTGCCCCAGAAGGGAAGGAGCCGGTCACCGAATGCCATTTTGTAACCGACAAGGACCCATATGATGAGGGTTGATGCGAAGGCGTATAGCGCCATGAAGGCCGAATTCACGGCCCATTTCTTCTTCACAATGCTACCGTACAGAACCACGAGGCCAGGCATCGACTGCATTCCGACCATTGTTGCGGCGATGAGCTGCCATGCGTTGTCTCCCTTGTTCAACCAGTCCGGCACTGATGGTGGTCTCGGCTGGTATGCGATTGAAATTGTTGCGTTGTCCATTGATACGATTTCTCAGCTGTTGGAATTAATGATTGGAGAGATTAGCGTTTTAGTGTTTTAAAAAGAATGAGAAGTGGCGGATTGATAACGGTGCGATCGAGGGGAGAAAAATAAACTGAAATTGGGATGATATGGGTTTTTGCAAGGAATATATCATATGCTCCGTCCAGTAAGGTTGAAAGCGAGGGGAAGGAGATGAAAGTGATGGTTTACCTTCTCTCCAAACCTAACAAAAATTGAGAGCCCAGTATTGTCGAACTAAAATAAAGTATCTCCCTGGCATCCAATTGAATCTCAGATACTCGCATCTTAGCTGGCAGTATCGTAAATCTTTGTGTGGTTAAATCACTGAAAGTAGGGAAATCAGATTTCCGATTTTTGTGCTAATGGAGAACTGCTGAGAATGAGGAGAACCTAAGGAGGCTTAAAAGACTTGAAAAGTCAACTTTGTTCATCTTAAAAAAATATTAGAATCTCAAAAAGCAGATATGAATAGCAGCAGCCCACGGATCCGTATCCTCCCAGCTACCTGACTCAAGCAAATTGAAACGGACGGTCCAGATTAATTCTGTCTGGACTAAATTCCAATCCGGATTGATGCCAATGGAGACTGTAGGGATCTGTTTTGAGATTCGTGTCAGGTTAAAAGTCTTGAGTCAAGTAACCTGAGGTCATGTGAATTCGCAGACCACATGGTCTTGATAGGAGGGGCCCGTATCAGTAAATTCAATAAATGATCGATACCGATACGGAATCCGGGCTTCTAGCTCTAAACAAAAATAAAACGAAATTCTGGAAAGAAAATTAGGAAAATAATTTTGTCCAAACAAAATATCTTTATCCCGCTCTTTTGACCTTCTAGTAGCCAATTATTTTAAATATATATATTATATGAGGAGGGATCAAGTTATAACAAAGTTACAACAATAATTTTTTTTTCATTTTCAAATTCCAAATCGTCGATCCAAACCATTCAATATGATCTCCACAATAAAATGTGCTTGCAGATCAAATTTTACATTTTTTTTACTATTTATTAAGTATTTTACAAAAAATAGTCATATTCAGACCATTGAATTTTGTACCCATCTTAATAAATAGTAAAAAAATTTCAAAAAAATGTAAAATTTGATTGCAAGCATATTTTATTTAGATAATCATGATGAATGGTTTGGATCGACGATTTGGACTTTGAAAATGAAAAAAATGGTTGTTGTAACTCAAATTTGTTGTAACTTGATCCCTCCTCATATATATATATATATATATATATATATATAGTGAGGCTACGGTGCTATGCATAGCACGGATTGGGTCCGTGCTACGGCTTAAAATTTCAC
>JAJGRW010000227.1:3196772-3238879 GCA_025461045.1 Carex parvula | reverse complement strand
GCTAAGTACAAAATATTCATAAATAATTTGAATCGGTGGAGTAGATAAAATAAAAAAGTGAGCCTCCTGGTCGATAATGCCCCAATCATATGCACTACGATTCAAACTTTGAATTGGTTGTGGTCCAATTGAATAATATAATCGGAGAAAATGTTAAAAGTTGATCAAATACAATAGCGTCGCTGTATATCCATGGACATGACTCCCGTGTCTTGAAGACCTCCGGAGATAATATACACTATGAAACTTTCCATGTTATGAATTTTAATTTTTAATGCTACAGGAAAGAAACGGTGTTTTTTTGATTCAGCAAGACATAAATTACTAAATTTTAATACATAGAAACATTTAATTTCATCATGTGTTTCCGTAAACTAAAAACCAATAAGTGTCCAAATTAAACTGTTGAATATTAATATTTATAAATTAAGTTGTTGAAAAATAAATGATAATGTTGTCCGTTAAAAAAAATAGTACAATTTGTAAAAATATAATACAAGAATAATTTGAATCGGTTGCTAAGTACAAAAATATTCATAAATAATTTGAATCGGTTGGAGTAGATAAATAAAAAAGTGAACCTCCTCGTCGATAATGCCCCAATCTTATGCACTACGATGCAAACTTTGAATTGGTTGCGGTCCAAGTGAATTATAATTGGAGAAAAATGTTAAAAGTAGATAAAATACAATAGCGTCGCTGTATATACATGGACGTGACTACAGTGTCTTTGAGGACCTCCAGAGATAAATATACACTATGAAACTTTCCAAGTTATGAATTTTAATATTTAATGCTACAGGAAAAGAACGGTCTATTTTTTGATTCCGCAAGACATAAATTATTAAATTTTAATACATAGAAACATTATTTCATCATGCATGTGTTTTCATAAACTAAAAACCAATAAGTGTCCAAATTAAAACTGTTGAATATTTAATATTTATGAATTAAGTTGTTGAAAAATAAATTAATAATGTGCCCGTTAAAAAAATTAGTTAATTTGTAAAATATAATACAAGAATAATTTGAATCGGTTGCTAAGTACAAAATATTCATAAATAATTTGAATCGGTTGGAGTAGATAAAATAAAAAAGTGAGCCTCCTCGTCGATAATGCCCCAATCTTATGCACTACGATGCAAACTTTGAATTGGTTGCGGTCCAAGTGAATAATATAATTGGAGAAAAATGTTAAAAGTAGATAAAATACAATAGCGTCGCTGTATATACATGGACGTGACTACAGTGTCTTTGAAGATCTCCAGAGATAAATATACACTATGAAACTTTCCATGTTATGAATTTTTATTTTTAATGCAACAGGAAAAGAAATGGTCTGTTTTTTTGATTAAGCAAGACATAAATTACTAAATTTTTATACATAGAAACATTTAATTTCATCAGGTGTTTTCATAAACTAAAAACCAATAAGTGTCCAAATTAAAACTGTTGAATATTTAATATTTATAAATTAAGTTATAGAAAAAGAAATTCATAATGCTGTCCGTAAAAAAAAATACTATAATTTGTAAAAATATAATATAAGAATAATTTGAATCGGTTGCTACGTACAAAATATTCATAAATAATTTGAATCGGTTGGAGTAATAAAATAAAAAGTGAGCATCCTGGTCGATAATGCCCCAATCTTATGCACAACGATTCAAACTTTGAATGGTTGTGGTCCAAGTCAATAATATAATCGGAGAAAAATCTTAGTGCATCACTGTATATCCATGGACGTGACTCCGTGTCTTTGAAGACCTCCGGATAAATATACACTATGAAACTTTCCATGTTATGAATTTTAATTTTTAATGCTACGGGAAAAGAAACGGTATGTTTTTTTGATTCAACAAGGACATAAATTACTAAATTTTTATACATAGAAACATTTAATTCATCATGTGTTTCCGTAACTAAAACCAATAAGTGTCCAAATTAAAACTGTTGAATATTTAATATCTATAATTTAGTTATTGAAAAATAAATTAATAATGCTGTCCGTAAAAAAAATACTACTATGTGTAATAATATAATATACACAATAATTTGAATCGGTTGCTAAGTACAAAATATTCAGAAAAAATTTTGAATCGGTTGGAGTAGATAAAATAAAAAAGTGAGCCTCCTCGACGATAATGGTCCAATCTTATGCACTACGTTTCAAACTTTGAATTGGTTGCAGTCCAAGTGAATAATATAATTGTTGAAAAATATTAAAAGTAGATAAAATACAATAGCGTCGCTGTATATACATGGACGTGACTACAGTGTCTTTGAAGACCTCCAGAGATAAATATACACTATGAAACTTTCCATGTTATGAATTTTAATTTTTAATGCTACAGGAAAAGAAACGGTCTATTTTTTTGATTCAGCAAGACATAAATTACTAAATTTTAATACATAGAAACATTTATTTCATCATGCATGTTTTTTCATAAACTAAAAACCAATAAGTGTCCAAATTAAAACTGTTGAATATTTAATATTTATAAATTAAGTTGTTGAAAAATAAATTAATAATGTTGTCCGTTAAAAAAAATAGTACAATTGTAAAATATAATATAAGAATAATTTGAATCGGTTGCTAAGTACAAAATATTCATAAATAATTTGAATCGGTTGGAGTAGATAAAATAAAAAAGTGAGCCTCCTGGTCGATAATGCCCCAATCTTATGCACTACGATTCAAACTTTGAATTGGTTGTGGTCCAAGTGAATAATATAATCGGAGAAAAATGTTAAAAGTTGATAAAATACAATAGCGTCGCTGTATATCCATGGACGTGACTCCCGTGTCTTTGAAGACCTCCGGAGATAAATATACACTATGAAACTTTCCATGTTATGAATTTTAATTTTTAATGCTACAGGAAAAGAAACGGTATGTTTTTTTGATTCAGCAAGACATAAATTACTAAATTTTTATACATAGAAACATTTAATTTCATCATGCATGTTTTTTCATAAACTAAAAACCAATAAGTGTCCAAATTAAAACTGTTGAATATTTAATATTTATAAATTAAGTTGTTGAAAAATAAATTAATAATGTTGTCCGTTAAAAAAAATAGTACAATTTGTAAAAATATAATATAAGAATAATTTGAATCGGTTGCTAAGTACAAAATATTCATAAATAATTTGAATCGGTTGGAGTAGATAAAATAAAAAAGTGAGCCTCCTGGTCGATAATGCCCCAATCTTATGCACTACGATTCAAACTTTGAATTGGTTGTGGTCCAAGTGAATAATATAATCGGAGAAAAATGTTAAAAGTTGATAAAATACAATAGCGTCGCTGTATATCCATGGACATGACTCCCGTGTCTTTGAAGACCTCCGGAGATAAATATACACTATGAAACTTTCCATGTTATGAATTTTAATTTTTAATGCTACAGGAAAAGAAACGGTATGTTTTTTTGATTCAGCAAGACATAAATTACTAAATTTTAATACATAGAAACATTTAATTTCATCATGTGTTTCCGTAAACTAAAAACCAATAAGTGTCCAAATTAAAACTGTTGAATATTTAATATTTATAAATTAAGTTGTTGAAAAATAAATGAATAATGTTGTCCGTTAAAAAAAATAGTACAATTTGTAAAAATATAATACAAGAATAATTTGAATCGGTTGCTAAGTACAAAATATTCATAAATAATTTGAATCGGTTGGAGTAGATAAAATAAAAAAGTGAACCTCCTCGTCGATAATGCCCCAATCTTATGCACTACGATGCAAACTTTGAATTGGTTGCGGTCCAAGTGAATAATATAATTGGAGAAAAATGTTAAAAGTAGATAAAATACAATAGCGTCGCTGTATATACATGGACGTGACTACAGTGTCTTTGAGGACCTCCAGAGATAAATATACACTATGAAACTTTCCAAGTTATGAATTTTAATTTTTAATGCTACAGGAAAAGAACCGGTCTATTTTTTTGATTCCGCAAGACATAAATTATTAAATTTTAATACATAGAAACATTTATTTCATCATGCATGTGTTTTCATAAACTAAAAACCAATAAGTGTCCAAATTAAAACTGTTGAATATTTAATATTTATGAATTAAGTTGTTGAAAAATAAATTAATAATGTTGTCCGTTAAAAAAATTAGTACAATTTGTAAAAATATAATACAAGAATAATTTGAATCGGGTGCTAAGTACAAAATATTCATAAATAATTTAAATCGGTTGGAGTAGATAAAATAAAAAAGTGAGCCTCCTCGTCGATAATGCCCCAATCTTATGCACTACGATGCAAACTTTGAATTGGTTGCGGTCCAAGTGAATAATATTATTGGAGAAAAATGTTAAAAGTAGATAAAATACAATAGCGTCGCTGTATATACATGGACGTGACTACAGTGTCTTTGAAGATCTCCAGAGATAAATATACACTATGAACTTTCCATGTTATGAATTTTTATTTTTAATGCAACAGGAAAAGAAATGGTCTGTTTTTTTTGATTAAGCAAGACATAAATTACTAAATTTTTATACATAGAAACATTTAATTTCATCAGGTGTTTTCATAAACTAAAAACCAATAAGTGTCCAAATTAAAACTGTTGAATATTTAATATTTATAAATTAAGTTATAGAAAAAGAAATTCATAATGCTGTCCGTAAAAAAAAATACTATAATTTGTAAAAATATAATATAAGAATAATTTGAATCGGTTGCTACGTACAAAATATTCATAAATAATTTGAATCGGTTGGAGTAGATAAAATAAAAAAGTGAGCATCCTGGTCGATAATGCCCCAATCTTATGCACTACGATTCAAACTTTGAATTGGTTGTGGTCCAAGTGAATAATATAATCGGAGAAAAATCTTACGCATCACTGTATATCCATGGACGTGACTCCCGTGTCTTTGAAGACCTCCGGAGATAAATATACACTATGAAACTTTCCATGTTATGAATTTTAATTTTTAATGCTACGGGAAAAGAAACGGTATGTTTTTTTGATTCAGCAAGACATAAATTACTAAATTTTTATACATAGAAACATTTAATTTCATCATGTGTTTCCGTAAACTAAAAACCAATAAGTGTCCAAATTAAAACTGTTGAATATTTAATATCTATAAATTTAGTTATTGAAAAATAAATTAATAATGCTGTCCGTAAAAAAAAATACTACTATTTGTAATAATATAATATAACAATAATTTGAATCGGTTGCTAAGTACAAAATATTCAGAAAAAAATTTGAATCGGTTGGAGTAGATAAAATAAAAAAGTGAGCCTCCTCGACGATAATGCTCCAATCTTATGCACTACCATTCAAACTTTGAATTGGTTGCGGTCCAAGTGAATAATATAATTGGAGAAAAATGTTAAAAGTAGATAAAATACAATAGCGTCGCTGTATATACATGGACGTGACTACAGTGTCTTTGAGGACCTCCAGAGATAAATATACACTATGAAACTTTCCAAGTTATGAATTTTAATTTTTAATGCTACAGGAAAAGAACCGGTCTATTTTTTTGATTCAGCAAGACATAAATTATTAAATTTTAATACATAGAAACATTTATTTCATCATGCATGTGTTTTCATAAACTATAAACCAATAAGTGTCCAAATTAAAACTGTTGAATATTTAATATTTATAAATTAAGTTGTTGAAAAATAAATTAATAATGTTGTCCGTTAAAAAAAATAGTACAATTTGTAAAAATATAATACAAGAATAATTTGAATCGGTTGCTAAGTACAAAATATTCATAAATAATTTGAATCGGTTGGAGTAGATAAAATAAAAAAGTGAGCCTCCTCGTCGATAATGCCCCAATCTTATGCACTACGATGCAAACTTTGAATTGGTTGCGGTCCAAGTGAATAATATAATTGGAGAAAAATGTTAAAAGTAGATAAAATACAATAGCGTCGCTGTATATACATGGCGTGACTACAGTGTCCTTTGAGGACCTCCAGAGATAAATATACACTTTGAAACTTTCCAAGTTATGAATTTTAATTTTTAATGCTACAGAAAAGAACCGGTCTATTTTTTTGATTCAGCAAGACATAAATTATTAAATTTTAATACATAGAACATTTATTTCATCATGCATGTGTTTTCATAAACTATAAACCAATAAGTGTCCAAATTAAAACTGTTGATATTTAATATTTATAAATTAAGTTGTTGAAAAATAAATTAATAATGTTGTCCGTTAAAAAAATAGTACAATTTGTAAAAATATAATACAAGAATATTTGAAATCCGTTGCTAAGTACAAAATATTCATAATAATTTGAATCGGTTGGAGTAGATAAAATAAAAAAGTGAGCCTCCCTCGCGAATAATGCCCCAATCTTATGCACTACGTTGCAAACTTTGAATTGGTTGCGGTCCAAGTGAATAATATAATTGGAGAAAAATGTTAAAAGTAGATAAAATACAATAGCGTCGCTGTATATACATGGACGTGACTACAGTGTCTTTGAAGATCTCCAGAGATAAATATACACTATGAAACTTTCCATGTTATGAATTTTTATTTTTAATGCAACAGGAAAAGAAATGGTCTGTTTTTTTGATTAAGAAAGACATAAATTACTAAATTTTTATACATAGAAACATTTAATTTCATCATGTGTTTTCATAAACTAAAAATCAAAAAGTGTCCAAATAAAAACTGTTGAATATTTAATATTTATAAATTAAGTTATAGAAAAATAAATTCATAATGCTGTCCGTAAAAAAAATACTATAATTTGTAAAAATATAATATAAGAATAATTTGAATCGGTTGCTAAGTACAAAATATTCATAAATAATTTGAATCGGTTGGAGTAGATAAAATAAAAAAGTGAGCCTCCTGGTCGATAATGCCCCAATCTTATGCACTACGATTCAAACTTTGAATTGGTTGTGGTCCAAGTGAATAATATAATCGGAGAAAAATGTTAAAAGTTGATAAAATACAATAGCGTCGCTGTATATACATGGACGTGACTACAGTGTCTTTGAAGATCTCCAGAGATAAATATACACTATGAAACTTTCCATGTTATGAATGTTAATTTTTACTGCTACAGGGAAAGAGACGGTATGTTTTTTTGATTCAGCAAGACATAAATTACTAAATTTTTATACATAGAAACATTTAATTTCATCAGGTGTTTTCATAAACTAAAAACCAATAAGTGTCCAAATTAAAACTGTTGAAAATTTAATATCTATAAATTTAGTTATGGAAAAATAAATTAATAATGCTGTCCGTAAAAAAAAATACTACTATTTGTAATAATATAATATAACAATAAATTGAATCGGTTGCTAAGTCCAAAATATTCAGAAAAAAATTTGAATCGGTTGGAGTAGATAAAATAAAAAAGTGAGCCTCCACGACGATAATGCTCCAATCTTATGCACTACGATTCAAACTTTGAATTGGTTGCGGTCCAAGTGAATAATATAATTGGAGAAAAATGTTAAAAGTAGATAAAATACAATAGCGTCGCTGTATATACATGGACGTGACTACAGTGTCTTTGAAGACCTCCAGAGATAAATATACACTATGAAACTTTCCATGTTATGAATTTTAATTTTTATTGCTACAGGAAAAGAACCGTTCTATTTTTTTGATTCAGCAAGACATAAATTATTAAATTTTAATACATAGAAACATTTATTTCATCATGCATGTTTATTCATAAACTAAAAACCAATAAGTGTCCAAATTAAAACTGTTGAATATTTAATATTTATAAATTAAGTTATTGAAAAATAAATTAATAATGTTGTCCGTAAAAAAAAATACTATAATTTGTAATAATATAATATAAGAATAATTTGAATCGGTTGCTAAGTACCAAATATTCAGAAAAAATTTGAATCAGTTGGAGTAGATAAAATAAAAAAGTGAGCCTCCACGACGATAATGCCCCAATCTTATGCACTACGATTCAAACTTTGAATTGGTTGCCGTCCAAGTGAATAATATAATTGGAGAAAAATATTAAAAGTAGATAAAATACAATAGAGTCGCTGTATATACATGGACGTGACTACAGTGTCTTTGAAGACCTCCAGAGATAAATATACACTATGAAACTTTCCATGTTATGAATTTTAATTTTTAATGCTACAGGAAAAGAAACGGTCTATTTTTTTGATTCAGCAAGACATAAATTACTAAATTTTAATACATAGAAACATTTATTTCATCATATATGCATGTGTTTTCATAAACTAAAAACCAATAAGTGTCCAAATTAAAACTGTTGAATATTTAATATTTATAAATTAAGTTGTTGAAAAATAAATTAATAATGTTGTCCGTTAAAAAAAATAGTACAATTTGTAAAAATATAATATAAGAATAATTTGAATCGGTTGCTAAGTACAAAATATTCATAAATAATTTGAATCGGTTGGAGTAGATAAAATAAAAAAGTGAGCCTCCTCGTCGATAATGCCCCAATCTTATGCACTACGATGCAAACTTTGAATTGGTTGCGGTCCAAGTGAATAATATAATTGGAGAAAAATGTTAAAAGTAGATAAAATACAATAGCGTCGCTGTATATACATGGACGTGACTACAATGTCTTTGAAGACCTTAGAGATAAATATACACTATGAAACTTTCTATGTTATGAATTTTAATTTTTAATGCTACACGAAAAGAAACGGTCTGTTTTTTTTTTTTTTTTTTTTTTAGTTTTACGACTGTATACACCCTTTCATTTGGATCCGTTCTAATTATATTTGTACTAATTAATTAATGCCACCGTCAACAGGAGTGGATTTATGTATAGCCTAGAGATGCTTAGTCATCTTCATGATTTCGAAATTTTTAATCATGTTTACTGAAATTTCATTGAATTTTTATTTTTCTTAAAATATTTATATTGTTTAGCCCCCTCATAAATTATCACATGCATATGTACTTGTATCCAGACTAGTGATTTGAATTCTAATATGTTATTGTGAAGACTAGAGTTCAAGTTTTGACTATGCATTATTTATTTTAAATTTTAATTTCCTTATCTAAATTTTCTGGTTCTTCCACTGATCGGTACAGTTGACTTTGACAAAGCCCTCCGTTAGGCTTCCAATTTATGACTGAATACACCCATTCTTTCCTCAGTTCTATACAAAAGTCCCTGATTTTGATAATTTTTTTTAATTTAATGGATAGTTTCCTATAGTGTAGAGCAACTTCAAGATTGAACGATTGCCTTTTTCTCGAGAAGCAAAAGTAGGCATTGCTTCTTCCGAATAGGTAATGTCCAAGCTAGTTTAAAATCTAATATACGTAGCGCTCAGGTTCAGGTATGTGCACAACTACAGAATATGCAATCAGCAATGGTGGAAAATAGGATCAATGACGATTTCAATACTATCACTGATTGTATGGACATCGATGACCTTCATATAATTATCTGTCAGTGATTATGACTTCCACTGACGAATTTTACTACAAAGCCGTTGGTGATTGTCACTTTCACCAACGGTTTTTACTACAAAACTCTTGGTGTTTGTCACTTTCAGCAATGGTAAAAACATAATTCTTGGTGATTGTTACTTCCACCAACTGTTTTTTCTATGTATCTTTGGTGATTGTAGTTTTAAATAAAATATTCTTTGTAAATTTTTTTTATTTTAAATCAGTTGGCAGATACTTTCAAGAAAGTATGAAAATATTATATTACCACAAATCAAACAAATTATGACTTGTACATATGAACACATTACAACCATTTTGCTAATGAGAAAAAAAATACTACAAAACACCCTAAAAACGAGTATATACAGTCATGTTAACAATTCCTGAGATTCCAATATATCGTAAAGAAAAAAAAAAATAAACTCATTACAAACTTCATCTCAAGTTTTGAGACACTAAACGATATTTTTTGGCTTTGAAAATGATGGATTTTCCGGATATTTGTAGATCTCTTCATGAGCTTTCAAAAATTGGTAATATCCTCAAATAAATGTGTACAGTTACGTCCATATGAACTTTCTTCGTCGCCGGTCACCTTCTCAACGAAGATGTTGCTTCCATGGTCTCTTCCTTGCCTTGGCCTTTCCTCTCCCTAGCCTCGAGGTGTTTTAGAAGAGGTGTTTAGAGAAATAGAGGTACAAGGAAGAGGTACATCGAAGAAATATTGAATTAGATCCGTGGCCTCTTGAGCAGTGACAACTAGATCAAAAAATGAACGGGAATGATTTGATTTTGATAGTAGCACGAATCGATGATATGAAAGCAAAGGTTTAAATAGCGTTTATTGCGTCATAGCGGAACGACTGAAAAAACAGTGCCATGCCCATATAGCGCAGATAGTGCCATAGTTTTTATGGTCCAAAAACGCTATAGCGTGCTATTTAAGAATATGTGTGGTTCCATCCGTAACAGTTCTTGTCGAAGAAACAAGTTGGTGAATATAGAGTTTGGGGTTAATTTGACAGAAACATACTATACATTATTACAAACGTTTCATTCCAAGCAACAGTTATTGGTGCAAGGTTGTCCGCTTTTATTGACTTTTTTCTTGGAATGAACCGTTGGTAATAAGTTTGACTTATTTATCAATGTGACACATAGGATATATACAGACGGTTAGTTACAAAAACCGTTGGTGATGTTGGGTTTTGTAATAATGGTGAAAGGGGATCATTTTACTTTTTTTGTCAAGTTTATTTTAAGATGAGAGAGGTCTTAAAATATTCTCAATCATCTTATTATGGCAATTTTAACAAATAAAATGGTATTATCAGCAAAGGGAAAAATGCGTGTATTTCCAACTTCAAAAAGTTACCTAACTTTTTTATTTATCCAACATTTTGTGCATTTTATGGAATTTTGTTAAATACATCTATTGCTAGATCAGACAAAAAATGAGATAAATGATCCCCTTGTGTTACTCCTCTTTTACATCTATCCTCAAGAACTTCCTTAAGGAAATACGAAGTCATTCTTTCAAAAGGTTTTCTCAAAGTCCAGTTTGTAAAATTTGATCTCATGTAAAATTTCAAGAGGATAAACAACGTTATTTTTTATTTAAGCTGTCTCAAAACCATCTATTAAAGAGTTAATTAATGTTGCTTGTTTATATGCTGAGTTATTAATTTAAACTTACACAGTTAATAAAAAATATGCCTTTATATATAATATATTGGTAATAAAACATCATCTTCGTTAATATATATTTTATTATGTTACTGAAACTTATTGTTTTCCCTTTAGTAATCTCAACAGGTGATGAATGATGATAAGGTCAATATGGAAAAAAAATTGCTGACAAGTTAAGATAGTTCGGATGTAAATAAAACTATTATTGAACCAACAGGACAGATCGGGAAAAACCTCATCTGACCCCTTATTGTATGTATTCTACTTAATTTTATTTTCCCTCCATTCTCTATTTCTCCTCTCCCTTTTGGTTCCCTAGTTTTTTTTTTTTCCTCACATGGCTCCATTCACACATGTACTTGCAATCACACTCTTAATCTCCTATTACACTCCCACAATTCTGGTGGTCGGAAAACAATCAAATTCGAAAGATTGTCTCCCATTAAGATGCAGCAATGACGGACCTGTAGTCAGGTATCCATTCCGTCTTAACACCCATGCAACGCACTGTGGCTATGACAACCTCGTCCTCTCTTGCTCAGACAACAACACGGTCTTAACACTCCCCTCTTCCGGCGACTACAACGTGACCTCAATAGACTACAAAATGACGAATCTGGAAATAACAAGAAACTCTTGGACCCATAATTGTGCATGGTCTCAAATTTCCACGCCCATTGTAACCGGCTCTCCCTTTAATACATCTTTTTGGAGATATCTCAGTTGGTTTGATTGCACAGATGAACCCAATGCCGAGTATTTAGCTCGTATCTTGTGCCTTGGGTCTGAAGGCCACTTCATCTATGTGGCCTATTCTAGTACTGACCCTGCTGAAATTCCTTCCACCTGCACCAAGAGTGGAAACAACACCTTGTTTTTTGGATCATCGTCTTCCGGATTCCAACAAATGATTAGTGACTTTGCAGCAAGACCAGTCGTTACGCTAGAATGGATGGATTACTTAATCAACTGCAGCAGGTGCGAGGAGAAACGGCAACGTTGTGAGTTCGATATCGAAACAAAAAGATCATTCTGTCGAGGTGACCTTTCTTGTAATGATTCCTGTGAAAACATTTCACTTATTGATTCTTTACTGCCGATGACTATGAGAGTTACTATGTTTATAATTTATAAATATCATCTAACCCGTATTGAAGAATATCTACCATTTTTGTTGTGACCCTTGGCATATCCTATTTATTATATATGGAGTCTGGCCCAATTATATATTTCTGAATGTGTGACCCTAGCTCTTGGCCTCTTGTTTTGATCTTAAGTTTTAAATTTTAAATTTTTTCATTTGACATCAAAGTGAGTGTGCCAGTTGGCAGGAAATTACAATTTTATTTACTTTGCTTTTTTAATTTTTATAATCAAAATAACCCGTTGGCTACAGTTGGAAGAAAATCAAATACTCTGGATAATAACAGATAAACCTTTTTCTTTTTCAGAATCACGTATGGTGCTGAAAGCCGGTATGATTCCTCATCATTTTTATTTTATGATCCTCATCATTTTCAGCATCAAATAAGGATCAGATTTAACTACATTCTATATAGCTTATGATCCTCATCATTTTTATTTTTCATTAGGTCTATGCGTAGGTGCAGTTATGCTTCTCCTTTTGGGAAGCTTTGCTTTCTTCTACATACGTCACCAATATAAGAAAAAGAAAACCATTCGTCAGAAGGTTGAACACTTCCTGAGAAGCTACAGGGTGATGGATTCAACACGGTACACATACGCCGACCTCAAAAAGATAACAAATAGGTTCAAGAAATGTATAGGCGCTGGGGCATTTGGGACAGTCTATGGAGGGAAGTTGCCTAACGGAATTCCAGTAGCCGTTAAGATGCTACATGTGTCTACCTGGGGGGGAGAACAATTCGTAAATGAAGTAGCCACCATTGGAAGAATTCACCATGTACATGTTGTTCGCCTTTTGGGGTTTTGCTCTGAAGGAGATAAGCAAGCACTTGTTTATGAATTCATGGAGAATGGGTCACTAGATAAGTACATATTCTCCAAAGGATGGAGAAATCGCAAATTTAGTATGGAAGATATGCTTGTAGTTGCAACGGGCATTGCAGAGGGTATCGAATATTTACACCAAGGCTGCGACCAACGCATTCTTCACTTTGATATCAAGCCCCACAATATTTTGCTTGACCATAATTTGGTTCCAAAGATCTCCGATTTCGGTCTCTCCAAGCTCTGTCCCAAGGATCAGAGCTACCTGACTATAAGTGCTGCTAGGGGTACAATGGGTTATCTTGCTCCAGAAATGTACTCCAGAAACTTTGGAGCAGTCTCTTACAAATCAGATGTTTATAGTTTTGGTATGTTGATTTTGGAGATGATAAGTGGAAAAAAGAACATAGACCCTTTAAGAGGTGGAGGGGTCCGTAGTGATGAGCTATACTTCCCAGAGTGGATTTACGAACAATTAGCTCAAGGGAAAGACTTATGTGTAGTTCTTGATGTGGAAAGCAATGAGGAATTTGTAAAAAAACTGGCCATTGTGGCATTATGGTCCATCCAATGGAGTCCAAAAGATCGACCTTCCATGACGAGAATTGTACATATGTTGGGGGAGAACTTACAAAATTTGCAAATGCCCCCAAACCCTGTAATGCCTTCTTCATATTGTGTTGCTACTTCTGGCCAAGGTACCTAGTTGTCAGTCATACATGGATTCTTTGTATGTCTATATCTTCGTTTAAAAGGAAGGTCCTTGCCCATAGTGTTACTTTGCATTTTGTGCAAATAAATAACCATTGTACTATGTTCTTTTGATGAAACATGAAATTATTATGTTATGATTCAAATTGTTATTTGAGTTCATCGGATTACGTATCCTTCATTATTATGTTATGACATTATTTCAAGGACATTATTTCAGAGTATCTCTCTCTCTTTCCTTCATCTCTATAGTCGTTACTAACAAACTGGTATTTGAACAATTAGTTGGAAACCCTTGGAGATTGTGTAATTAGTTGGAAGTCAACCCTTCAACCCACTGTTGTACTCTTCAGTACCGAAGCAGGATACATGACAATTGCGGAGGCTATATTTGGCTCAAGAGCATTCTATCATAGTGTATTGTGACAACCAAAGTGTTATTCTTTTGACCAAAGACAGCAGTTTATTACGAAAGACATCATCGATCAGTGTAAAATCTTGTATAGAACAATCACTGACAATTATGGTGCAAACCTGTAAATGATGTGGATACATCAATGTCAGTTCTTTAATAAAGAATGTCACTTATAGTGTTGCTAACTATTAGTGACGTTTTTAATTAATGAATGGACACTAATGGCTTTGTCATCAGCATCGATTTCTTAGACTAGAATCAATATTGATGACTCATAAACTATCAGTGACGGTTCTTACAAAGGATCCACATTGATGATTCACTTCATCAGTGTCGGTTCTAGTCTATAGAACGAACAGTGATGTACAAACACAAATCTTTTGACTTGCTATCCACATCATCGATCTACATAACAATTGAAATCCAATCTTTCCCATTTATTTTTTTTAATGCAAGGATCACGTGATCCTTGGATTAAAAAATGACATAATCCAAGGGCTATTTCTAATCCAATCTTTCCCGCACCTCTATTAATTTCTATTTTATCTCTAACAATGATATAATATATCCCCCTTTCGAATTGTCTATCTCTAGTGGAATCAAATCACAATTTTCTTATAGAAAATTGACGACGATGCCGGGGCGAGGCAAAGAGGCAAGGGGCTCAAGATCTTCCTCGAGAATGTGATAAGAGACTCTCTGACCTAAACATACATAACTTTTGATAGGAAGGTCCAATTCCAGTATTATCTAATTCCATAAACTTGTGAAGATATTTACGAGGTTTTCAATGCGTAGCCTAGAAATTACCATTTTTAGAGCAAAAAAAACATCATTTGAAGTCTCAAAACTTGAGTTGAAATTTCTAATTAATTATTGTTGGTTGTAATTTAAGATCTTTGTCCTTTGTTTATTGTTACATGTTAAGACGCATTGTAAGAGATTTAACCAATCAAGAAAATTAGTTTACAGTGTCTCATTATCTCTTGATCTTACTCACCTTCTCTGTAGCCATAAAAAACCTCAACATAAATTAAATAAATTTGATGGATCCAGTTCTTTAATGTGGTCTGTCATTACCGTTTCCCTCTACTGAAAAATTTGGGGTTGATAAACTTAATTCACTAAACTAAATCATCGGAAACAGAATTTATATAATTAGACAAATCAAAATACAGTCGTTGAAGAGTGGTTTTTGCTAAAACTCAAGGTGTTCCACTGTTTGAACATGGAACTATAAATATCGAGGTGGCCAAGATTAATTAGGTGACGAGTGCGCCTCCACCAGAGTGGGATTTCCTGGCACAGGAGGACATAAATTCTTACTATCTACGAAATAGTAAACTATATTTGTACGTGCTCTTTGTTTGTGAAATGCTGGCTGTCTGTTTGTGATTTAACCCAGTTATTTCACAATATTTGTTTGTTGGATGTTTCTTTGATTTTGTTTTTTACTACGTTTTTACAAACTTTATGGTGAATAGGCATTAGTTTTTAGTATATGCTAGATAATTATTACTGTGATAGTTCAGTTTGCTTTGTAATTTGGTGTCTTTTCTTTTTATAGTTGGAAATTTAACAGTGCCACTGCCTGTCATTTCAAAATAAAAATAAATAAGGTCGTAGGTTTGAAATCCGAACTAAGAAATCTCTTGTGGATATCAAATAGTTGGGTTGCTTGACCTCCAACTTTTACTCAAAAAATAAAAAAATTAATAAAAAGGGTCATGGACCATTTAAAAAATTTAGCATTACGTATTCGCTCGAGGTCATCTTGACATTTATCCTCCAAATTATCTTTTTTAGTCTAAAATATGCACATCAACATCAAGCATTTAGTAAAAGTCAACTAGAACCCGACTTTGTCTTTGATTATTTAAAATATATCTCTTTAGTAGTAAAAAATATGCGCATCAACATCAAGTAAAGTCATCTGGTAACTTTGATCATCCAAATTATCTATTCTAGTCTAAAATATGCGCATCAACATCAAAGAAAAAAAAAAAATCTCTAATTGATACTTCATCATCATATACATAATCTATAAAGACCATTCCTCGCAACTGGTTTATATGCTAGCTAATAACAACAAATAAGAAGCATGAAATTCTTGAAATTACTCATTTTTCTCTTCCTCTTTTACAATTTTGGAGGTTCCAGCTCTTCTTCATGTGTAGAGCATGGGAACATCACTTATCCTTATCATCCTCCTGGACCATGCGGAGGGAAGGCCTTTGAGTTGCAGTGCGATGGCAACGACACACTGTTATCCATTGGAAGCACCATGTATCTTGTAAAAGACATGTCCATTGAAAACAAGACACTTAGGCTTGTTGCTGCTGACTTGGCCGTAGGGGGCTGCCGTTTACCAAACAAGACTGTTTCTTGGTCTCAAATACCTTATGGGTACCGTTCAAACCGACATTTACTTCCCTGGCTATACATTCAGAGCGACCCTTATGTAGTTTCATTAATCTACTTCTTTAGTTGTACTGAAGAAGTACAAGACTCAATGTACAAGCTAATAAATTGTATGGATGGGCCTCGTTCAAGAGTTTATGCAGCACAAAGTTATGCCTATCATGTTCTCAGCACCCATAAGTCATGCAGGTTTGTAGGAAGCGCTGTAGCCAATTCAGAAGTGCAATTACATTGGAACACCAGTGATGGAGCCAATATGATGCAGAAGCTGAGACTGGGATTTGTGGCAAGCTGGAACATGGGAGATAATAAGATGTGCTCTGTTTTGCAATATTGCTGGAGTTATACAAAAAGGTAAACAAAATATATCATTATCCAAAATGTTTGTTCAAGCTATCAAGGTAAGATATTAAGATGACTAATTTTAAATGGTCATGGTTTGGAAAATTTGTCGAGCCTGAGTTGACCCAGATTCAGTGAGGGTGATCTGATTTCAAACTAATTTACAAGGTTGGGCGACTTTTGCGCTGAAACTCTGTAGAATTATTACTAGATCCAATTGATTTCTGGAGGGGGAGTGAATTGAACAAAGATAGAAGGCGATTCTGACTAAGTGGGACCATCATTTAGGTGTTTAAAATAAATGGGCTGACTTTTGTTGTTCTTTTTCTAATGTCCTGTTTACTTCATGATTTTATTTTTGAATTCTGTTGTGTTCAGCTAAGGTCGGTTAAAACAATGTAACTACTATGATCTATTTTAATATTTTAATTATTCCTTATGCAGTGCAAGCGAATGCAAAACAATCTTGTACATTGCATTTAAAATTTGTAATTAGTATATATGAAATAAAAAATGTAATGTTTATTCTATATTATACTTAATCAATCTTGTAATATTTTATTGTCTATACAGTTTGCAATAAATTCTGTTCAGCTTTTTGATATTTTTTTTTATGCTTGATATTTTATTGTCTATACAGATTGAAATAAAAAAATGTAATATTTTTTTTTTAGAGCAAAAATTAATCATTTTGGACAAAACCTGAATTTCTGATCTGAGACAGCCGATTAATACTGAGTCATCCCATTCCGATTTTATAGACAACATGCCGATCTAGATTCCAGTTCTGAGTTCTTCGAACATGTATGAATGCCGTATATGAATGTGGGATTGGAGAGCCTTTTCCATTTAATATAAATCTGTCTCCATCTGACCAATCATATTAATTTTAACAATCTTTCTGAAAGAAGTTTTCTGCCTTCTTTTATTGTTTGTTAACATCTATCTGACTTTTGTAAACTTGAAAGGCGCCATTTTTGAACTGTCACTGCTAAATACTTGACAATTTTTGAACTGTAACTGCTAAATACTTGACAATCACCTATATGAAATAAATCAGCATATAACCATCTCTCTTCCAATTTTTTTTGGATGTCAATGCAGTGAATTCAACAGTATAATGAGAGACACAGATACACCTACTAGCAAGCTCCTTTGGCTTCTTTACCTTCAGCCACAGTTTTTGTATTGCATTTATCAACCGCAAGAATTTGGAACGTATCTGCAGCAAGAACTTCGAAGTACGTATCTGCAGCAAGAACTTCGAAGTTCACATGTGGTTTTTGGTTTCATGCTCATATTGCTTGTTCTTTTGGACATTCTTCTCGTTTTATTAGGTAAGGAAAATTTCTAAATGAAACCCCTGTTCCTGACATAGCCACACAAGTAAATCTCCTTTATGTTCTTTATTACTGGTCATTAAGATAGTGGATCTCCAAATTTACACCTCCCAGGGATTTATTGAAGTAAGAAGTAGATCTCCTTTATGTTCTTTGAGCTGTGTTGTGCTTTTAATCCAGTTAGTATTATTAAAAACTTTTGGCCCAATATTATAGCCACATTAATTTTCGGTGTGATCCTCTGTGAAAAAACCAAGGGAAACAAATCCAAGTGGAACATATGCACAATGATAGTCTAAGGATAAAGGACCAAATGGCAGGTCAGATTAATTTTAAGTACATTTCCCAAAACAACTATTAAGCAATTAAATGTGACCGTCTTTTCAGGGGTGGAGTCAGGATATGAGACTGGATAAAAAACAAATTTAGAATGAGACATAATTCCAGGTTCATTATGAAGTTCAATGATAGTTTTATTAATTTTGTGTTTAAAAGTATAGTTTTACAGGTAGATTTTACACAATATTAGAGCCAAGGAGGGCAAGTGCAACTTCTAGGCCTGTGCTTTGCTTCGCTACTTTAAATTCCAAATTTTTTAAAACAAAGAAAAAAAAAATCAGTAGTTGCTTGATGCCAATCATCACCCTCTTTGAGTCTATTTCATTTGCATTATCAATGATCTTATTTTAAACTTTTTTTTGCAGGCCTAAGGCTTACATTAGTTCCACTAGCATTTTTTGCATTCCTTCTTCACAAGTACAAGCGACTTTCTCTATCAGTCAACTTTGTTGAAAAGTTTTTGCGAAAACATGAGATGCTATCTGTTAAACGGTATGATTTCATAGAGATCGCTATAATGACAAACCAATTTAGAGAAAAGCTTGGGCAAGGTGGCTTTGGATCTGTTTACAAAGGTAAACTCTTCACTGGTGGTCAGGTCGCTGTTAAAATATTGACCAATTCAATGGGGGACGGTGATGATTTCATCAGTGAAGTGGCAACAATTGGTAGGATTCACCATGCAAACATAGTGCGCCTTATTGGATTTTGCTCAGAGGGTTCAAAGCGGGCACTCGTGTATCCTTATATGCCAAAGGGCTCTCTTGACAAGTGTATCTTCTCTTCAAATAACAATTCTTTATCAATAGAGAAAAGAAGAGAGATAGCCCTAGGCATTGCGCGAGGTATAGACTACCTTCATCGCGGGTGTCAAATGCAGATATTGCACTTCGACATAAAACCTGACAATGTCCTATTGGATCATGACATGACTCCAAAAATTGCTGACTTTGGACTTGCCAAATTATACTCTAGAGAAAACAACTTGGTAACCCTCAACTCAACACCAGGTACAATAGGATATATAGCTCCTGAGCTAATATCAAGGTCCTTTGGGGTGATATCATACAAGGCAGATGTTTATAGTTTTGGGATGCTATTAATGGAGATGGCGAGCGGAAGAAGAAACGTCAACAATCATGCAAATAGCTCGAGCCAAGTCTATTATCCGTCATGGATATACGACCAACTCAAACTTGCAGAAGAGACACATAATTATAACTTGAACAACACTGTTGCACAATTTGGAGATATAGAAGAAATCCTATATAAGGTTGCCTTGTGGTGCATTCAAACAAGGGCATCTAACCGCCCCTCCATGAGCAGAGTCATAGAGATGCTGCAGAGTGATGTAGATAGCTTGGAGATGCCACCGAGACCTTTCATGACAACCTTGTCAGACGAGGTCTCTGTGAGTTGCTCTCAAATTGATTCATTTAGAATTGAGCTGTCAACCATTTCAGAGGAAATTAGTTTGCTTTAATCACACAAAAAACATAAATGAACATGTGTTGCTTTGATTTCAGATGAATTTAGTATCATTTTATATAATTTAAGCTTCCTTGCAGTTTTTTTTTATTGTAGATATGTATGTTGAAATATAAACTTAATTTTCTATAATGAAGTTAGATTTGAATAAACTCCTTGGATTCTACAGTGGACAGGATTTGAGTCTAGTTAAAATGGAATTTTGAAAGGTCAAACATTGGTCAATCTGGGTTTATTACCTATGTGATTAAAGGTCTTTAAGTCTAGGTTTTAATGGTGAAGGTTTTAAGTCATTTGGTATTTTAAACCTCGGTTTTAATGGTGAAGGTGTCAGAAATTACTGTTCAGTTTCGTTTTATGTATTTTTCTTTTAATGTTGTACGAACTTTTAGAGGTTTTAGAGTTATAAAAGAAGACGTATTCTATTGTTATGTAAGATAATAGTAAGAGAATAGTAAGACAAATTGTAATAGAAAGAAATTGTCTTACTATTCTCTTACTAATATATTGTTATTCTCTTCCCTCCACCTACAGTACAAAACAATTCTTCTCCTACTGTATAAATAGCAGAGAGCACTATTATTTCCTACAAGTGAGAAATCTCTCATTCTTATCACTCCTGAATTCTTAGTTTAAATGTGCTTTACTTTCTTCTGGTTAAACACTTGAAAGCTAAATCATTGATAACAGCAGTATTATTTCCTCGCACTTTTGCATATATAGGTGAGTAAAATAACAAATTTATACAAAACAATTATTACAAGGGAGTCCTTTGGTATCTTGTTCTTTGCTTCATATATTCTTATATTGACTCAGTGATGAAGAAAAGTTTCACGCTCCTAGTTCCATTTGTCACTTATTGGCCATCAAGAATTATTTTAGCCTTCCACAGGGTAACTGAGATACTGGTTTTAGAAGTATCTTCGATCTGTATAACTTCTTCATGACATTTATTGTATGTAATAATATAATTCTTCTTCATTGAGGGTTTAGAGTTTAGAATCTTTGACATTTGCTTCCAGCGTATGAAATTTGGGAGGATGATCCTTGACATGCTAAAATAAGTTGCAATTTATCAATATTGTTTTGTTTTAAGTAAATTGCAATATATCCTATATTTCACACCAATCCCAATTAACGTAATTACATGTTTTTGTCGATCTCCATGATGTACAGAAAAAAAAGGAGGAAAAAAAAAGCGAGTTTCGGTATAAGACATATAACAGAAGACCATTTCTAGCCCAGAAATAATGGCCCCAATTTGTAGTATTGGTAAGAAATAATAAGCCCAATATGTGGTATTGGTAAGAAATTAAGGCCCAATATGTAATATTGGTATGAAGGCCGAAGATGTTCTCCCTGTACAAAATTAAATTGTTCAATTGTTGGACGACTCAAAATTACTTTGTATTGGTGATGAAGGGAGAGGAAAGGCTAGCATATGCTGAATTACATTATGCTAGACTCAGCATTAGACACAAGGCATAATTTAACTTAGAAAACAGAGTATTGATTGTCATTATTCTTTATAAAAAATTGGGATTAATTAGGTAAATAATAAAATTTCAGTACGAAATAATGGAGGACAACTGAGTAGTATAATTTAGAACAATTGAGGCACGGATTTTAAGGGAGCCCACGAGATGACTAAACTACTTATAAGTACAAATTAACATGTTATGATTGTGATCACTTTATAATTGTAAAGACTTAATTTTTAATTTTAATTATCAAACATTTTATTTTACCAACCAGCAGATCTGAGTTTTCTAAATTTGGATGTTGGGCATCTTAAATTCTTTACACAAAATTGGTACTGATCCAAATGCCAATTAGTCGGCCCTATTATCTATTTTTCTCGTTCATTCTTCCATTATTATACCTATCTATTAATTCTCTTATTTAATTAGGTGACGGTATAAATGACTCGGTCGTACAAAGAAAATATGATCCATTCTCAAATTGATAATGAAGAAGAAACGAAAAAAAAAATAATAGCGATGGTCACCAATATCATATTTTAATAGTTTTCAATAAGTATGAATAGTAAAAAATATAAAATTGAACTTATATGAGAGCCTATGAAAAAAATGTATTCTTCAAAATTGAGGCTATCACTACAGCAAAATTGGGTATCTGCGACTGGTAATAGCGACCGTTACTGTCGCCGGTCGCTGAAATGTTTTTTCCCAAAAAAAAATAAAAGCATTAACACTTCGGAGACCAATATTATCAACGACCGGCGCCGTGAATTTTCAGCGACCACAAGAGCACCGGTCGCTGAAAGTATTGGTAAAAATAGTGATTTGGGCGCCAGATCGAAAACAAACCCTCCGCCCAAAATTTCAATTTCGCAGAAAATTTTCTCCACTCGCCCAAATTTCAATCAAAACCCTCCCGTGAATTTTCTCTCCACTCTCCGCTCTCTCCCTTACTCTCTCCCTTACTCTCTCTTGCTCTCTGCGATGAACCTCGGAAGAGAGGCGATGAACCTCGGAAGCGGAGATCGGAGGAGAGGCGATGAACCTCGGAAGCGGAGATCGGAGGCGAGGCGACGAACCTCGGTACCGGAGATCGGAGGCGAGGCGACGAACCTCGGAACCGGCCGAGCTACACGGACCGTTCGGTTTGCTCTCTTACTGGTAACCCTTGATTTCTTGATTTTGTGCTTTGCCTTGCGGCTTGTGACTTTGTGTGTTGTTTGAGGCCTTCGTGTCTTCTTGCTTGACCTGCGGCCTTCATGCTCGCTTGACCTTCTCTGTGGGTTGGCTCTGATCATCAAGTAAGTATACCGTTTACTAGGTTAATAGCTTGTTGTACCGGGCCTTTACTTGCTATGATTGTTGATCCAGTAGGAACAAGAACTCCATTGGTTTTGTAAAACAGAAACAAAGCTATTGACATGTTTTTATCCCAGCCATTTTGGTGAATTGGGATATAGTGCTGGTTAAATTACCTAAACATGCGTTAAGAATATTTAACTAAATCTTGTTTATGTAATTAAGACATGTGTTAACAAGATTTAGTTAAATTACCTGAATACCCTATATATATATATATATATATATATATATATATATATATATATTGATTTTATCAGAAAATCAGCTTTTTAATCTAGCATCAATTGCCTAACTTTGTCTTAATCCATGAAGCGGCTCAAAACTACAATAAACCTAATCCATGTCTACTATAAAGCAAATTTGTATTGAAATAGAAGGTATTATAAAGAGTAGGAGAAATCAGGGTCATTCTTATTACATAATTTTTTTTTCCTCAAAGGTTACCAGTATAGTAATAGACCTGATATCTACAGAAATAGTAGACCAAAACACAAACTAAAAGAAACATTGGCAATAGACCACCAGCTTTCATTCATCTCAGCAAAAATAGAAGCAAATTAAGAAACAATCACAGGTTCCTTGTAATTTACTGACAAGGTCAGGTGAGTTGACAATTGGTCTACTATTTCTGTAGATATCAGGTTTATTGACAATTGGTTTAAATATAACTAAATCTATCTTGTTTAAATTTTAGGTGTTGGCCGGGAAAGCCACGTCTCCTTTTGCAATTTACTTGGAAAATCTTTTGTTCTTTGCGAGGACTTATCCAGTAAGTATTTCTATTTGTATCTGTGTAGAAAGAAGAGCTTCCTCCTAAAATTCATGATTTTTTTTTTCAATAATCTAATGATTTTTCATGATCTGTACAGAAAGACCCAAATCTGTTCCTGCAATTAATGAACTTCTTGAAAGTGCTCTATTAAAAAGGCTCTGTTCGTCTTACCGCTTGTGTATCCTCTCAGGTATAATTTAAAAAGGCTCTATTAAAAAGGCTCTATTATTTAGATAGAAACATGACAAAAGTCAGGCCTTGTACCAGAGGTGTCGATTGTAACCTGGTCGCTTGTGTTTTCACCAGTTTGTTTTTTATATTTAAATCAGGTGTCGATTGTAACCTGGTCTCTTGGGCTTCTATTATCAGCTCAGCTGCTGAAAATAGAAGGCAAAGAGATGCACTTAAATTGTTCTGCAAAATGCTTGAGTCAGGCCTTGTACCAGAGGTCTATACGTTTTGTATTTTTATTGGGTCTTGAAATCTGATTGGCCACAATGCTTTCATGAAATATTTGTGACTTGACCTGCTTTCAATGACTCAAAAGGCGAGCCATTTTCACATTTAGATTCTATCTGGTACTGTCATGTACCTGTTATGTTGCCAATATTATGGGTTCAACCCTATTTCTTTTTGTTGATATATTTGGTTTTTAGCTGTACCAGTTTGGATTGTTAAATCAACTCAGAACATTGGAAATTGGCATGGGTAAGTTCTGAGTTTTGTTTTGACTACTTTTGATCTTGTAATTAATGTTCCTTTTTGCTTTAGGAGATACCTTATGCTGAATTTGTCTTATTATTTTTTTTGTGGTTTAGAGTACAGGACTGTTTCTGGTGTTGCCGGACCTCTAGTTATTTTGGAGAAAGTCAAGGTACATAACAATCTGACCATGCTTATTTAAGAAAAAATTTAGATTGCAGGATAGTTATCACTTTAGTGCAGAAAAAAAAATGCATAAACTGCTCTGTTCTTGTTTCAGGGCCCAAAATATCAGGAAATTGTAAAGGAAGGGTCCTTGCAAGTTGATTATAATGCTGTTGTTTGTTTCACAATTGCTCTTTTCTTTAGAAAGCTAATTAATTATAGAAAATGAATATTACAACTGTTATGTATGTGGGCCTGATTCTAGGAGTATGCGGGGGGTGGCAGGGGGGCGGCAGCCCCCTGCGAGCGTTGTCTGAGGTTACGAAGCACCGCTCTATCGAGCTCGGCGAAAATTATTTTCGAGAAGTCAATTGCATATGAATTCTTGTATCCGACGGCCCAGATTAGTCAAGTTACCCATTAATTTTCAATTGGTTGAATGATTGGTGGAATAGAATTGATTGGAATAGAATTGATTTAAAATTGTTATTGTAAATGGTTGTAATTGTGGATTTTAATTACTATTGTAAATTGTTGTAATTGTGGATTTTAATTACTATTGTATCGATGTCTTGTATTATGTGTATGCATGTATCGATGTTTATGTTGTATGTTGGTGCGTGTGGTACCAACTATTAAATGGTGCAAATTTAAATAATATAATAAAATCTAGAAAACTGGTTTTAGGTATCAGCGACCCATTTTAGATATCAGCGACCGATACATTTGGTCGCAGAAAGTTTTTGCTGACGTCAGAAAAAAACAACAGCGACTAAAAAATGTGGTCGCAAAAGATTATCAGCGACCGGGTGACGTATTATCAGCGACCGGTGACGTCATCAGAAGAGTATCAGCGACAATGCTTACAGCGACCGGAATATCAGCGACCAAATTTGACTTTCTGCGACCGGAATTGGTATCTGCGACCGGCGACGTAAGTATCAGCGACCGGATTTACGGTCGCTGATAGTCTGTTTTGCTGTAGTGTATAGTAATATGCATATTTACATAGCGGTCTGTACTATGAACTCATATTGTAGTTTTTAAAGATCAAATAATCGATCTGAACCGCTTAAATAATCTCCATATAATTATGTATATTCAAACGAAATTTTATAGTTTGCTGTTTTTATAGGTTTTACAAAGCTTTTTTTTTTTATTAAATTTTCCATGAATACTCGATCAATACCAAGAGGCCTTAATTATAATTTGTAAATGCACATTTTTTATCAATATACTGTTCACTCTTATAAAATTGAGATTAATACAAAAAAGGAAGTATGAACATAAATACTATCATTTTGCATTTTCACTTTATTCTATAGTTTCTATCAAATTTCTACCCTCCAGCAACTATTCGACTTAATTTATTTATTACCCTTCCACATTATTTCTCACTCAATTAATAAGCCCACAAAAGTAGGTCTAACTTTACTTATTTTCAATTAAGGAATTTTTTTATTTTTTTAGTAAATGTTAGAAGTCAAGTCACCCAACTATTTAATATTCATAAATAATTCTCCTATTTTAGTTTCGATCATGTGATCTCCCATCCGGGTTTATGAGCTACTTTTGTTGCTATCAACATCCGTTACTATTGAACCAAACTGAACCATGATAATTCGTTCAAATAAACAAACCATAATGCAATTAAGCAGATTAATCGTATATTATTTGGTTCAGTCAGAACTAATGTAAACATTTCGTTGTTAATTTTCCATTTTTTTAGGTTGGAGTTTAGGCTTGAGGTCAAGCCATCCAACTATTTCACTCTCATTTCGAACCTACAATCTTACACACAGAGTGATTTTTTTGGCACCAGAACAAAGATTTGTTTTCTTAATTTTAAATTTTATTCATTTTTTTAGATAAAGATGGGAAATCCAATCTTTCAACTAAAATATTCACAGGTGATCTTGAATTGGATTTAGAACTTGTGACTTGTCACACAGTGGACATCATCTTACCAAGTAACTAGGTCAAAGGCTAGTTCTCGGTTTTATTTTCTTTATTGTTGTATTTTTATTTTCTGCTTAGTAAAATTAAGTCAAATTAAATTAATCATTAAGCTGCACTGCAATTAAATTATTACACTTAATAGTGAAATCTTACAAGTACTAACAAATAATAATAGGGAAAATATCAGCACAATAATTTCAATTGTTAGGTGGGACTGCAACTATATATATACGTCAATTCTATAGTCATAAAAAACTATTAGTAGACTCTAAAAGTGATCCTAAGACTAGCGGTCAATTCTTATTAAAGTCATGGCAAGTACCTAACAGCGCTTCATGCATCATTTTTAATGCATGTGCAATTTAATCCTCTAGTGCATCTAAACAAAGAAAGAACAGTCACTTTACATAAGGCCTACTAACTTCTACTTTTTACTTTTTATGAAAAAAGACATGTTTTATTGGTTTTTTTTGTTATTTATTTTTGAAAGTAGTAGAGTGTATGCATATGCCAAACTTAATTATTTATCTGTTCTGAAACTCGGAACAAAACTGAATTCTTTTTCTTAATGAAACGAAAAAACTATAGATTGTATCGATCGATAGTGAAACAATGCATTTTTGAGCAATTTCAAAGCTATAAGTATCATATTTAAATATATTAAATTATAACTAGTCATTTCAATTAGTTATATTAATGTTTTTATTATCTCCACATTTGGGGACTGTCAGTTTGGGTAGCACAATAAAGAAATTTAATTGTGGTCCCCTAATTAAAATTTATTATGCAGTAATTCATACGTGGTTACTCTTATATTATACAAATGTAAATTTGTGTACATTGTAAACTGTAAATATTAATATCAAGTTGAGCCAATTTTTCCTAAATAGATTAGTAAAATAAAATCGAAAATCAGATACAAGTCCTTTTTAAGTGTTGAACCTAAATAAATATAGAAGTCCCTCTAAGTTTCTATAGTAGGAATAAAGTTCCAAAAATGAATATTGGTTCTGTTTTGTTAGGGTATATATCTATAGATATGTTATTGTGAATTTCAAATATAGATAGTATTTTTTTTTTTTAAATGCTCGTCCCATTCTTTGCAAGAGAAATGAAACAAATATTAAATGTCTGGTATTCAATTAAAATTATGTAGTGTGACACAAAGGAATATAATTAATGTAACAGACTTCTAGTAATGCATATATCACAAAAAGAATGGCTCACAAAGAGGTTTCTTTAAATCTATCACTTCTAAAATTTGAAGAAAATATATTTATTAGCTATTTTATCTATCATACACTGCAAAATTGGATCATATCTGAACTTATTTGACTGCTTGTCATTTTATATCTATCATATAATGCAAAACTGGCTAAAATATCTATATATTTCTAATGCAGATTCTAAAACAGACAAAAAAATGGTTATTCCTTTTTTCAATATCAATTTAGAAAAATTATAGTGACTGCTTGTCATCGTTCGGGTTGTTTGAGCAATGAAATAAAATGTTAATTGTTTGAGCAATGAACATAAACTGACATTTATGTTCGGAATAATATTTAAAATTTAAGAAAGATTTATTTGAGTAATTTTAAAAGAATACATCAATTTACGCGAATGAAATATGCCGCAATGCATAAATAAATTTTGGTCCGTAAAATTATTAACTCTTTAATTTTAATTTTGTTATATTATCACAGTCGTAGAAAATTATGGCATTACAATTATTAACCTTCACATGACTCATTCTAAATAAGCAGAAATTTTCTATATGGATCGTCCAGTTTCAAGTGAATAAAATTTAACAATTAACAAGATTTGGGTTAATTAGCGTATGTTAATAAATAATTATAGATGTTTTAAATTCATAACTAAAACTTCACTAGTACAGAAAAATACATTAGTCACAGTCAAAAATAAAAATTAGCCACAGTTGTGCTACCGTGACTCATGCTGCCGTTTGTGAAAGTCTAACGTTTACATCAACAGTTCGGAAACCGTGACTGATGTAAATATTACCCACAGCTCCGATCTGATTGGCGCTACACTCTCACCCATACCCTTATTGGCGCTACCCTTTTAACCACACCCTATAGCCATTTGTCACTTTTGGCCATCCAAATTATTTTAGCCTTTCACAGAGATACTGATAGTTTATTTAAACTGAGATACTGGTTTTACAAGCACCTTCCCTCTGTATAACTTGGTATTGGTAAGAAATTACAAGCCCAATATGTAGCATTGTTATTATAGGCCCAACATGTAATATTGGTATTAAGGCCCAAGATGTTCTCCCTGTACAAAACATATGTAACATTGGTATTAAGGCCCAAGATGTTCTCCCTGTACAAAACTAAGTTGTTCAACTGTTGGACAACCCGAATTTACTTTTTTGTGGTGATGAAGGGAGACAAAAGCCTTGCATGTGCTGATTTACCTTATGCTAGACTCAGCTTTAGACACAAGGCATAATTTAACTTAGAAAACAGAGTACTAATTGTTATTATTCTTTATAAAAGGTTGGGATTAATTAGGTGAATAACAAAATTTCAGTAAGAAATAATGGAGGACATTGGGTAGTATAATTTAGAACAATTCAGTCTTTCTAAATACAAATTAGCAATTTAGTCTTTATACTTGATAATTTTAAAAGTGTAATGATAGAGATCTCCTTTCAATGCTAAATACATGGTTGTAATTTAGTGGTTAGAACTTCACTTCTGATTATAAAATCTTAAATTTTAATTATAATTATCACACATTTTATATTTCACCAACCTTCCGATCTAAATTTTCTGATTGTATTAAATGACTTGATGACTAGTTGTCGTTGGTGCGTAGACTTGCAAGTCAATGCTAGGAGAACAGTGAAGTGAATTTGGATGTACTATTAATTTAATTCTCTTATTTAAGTGGCGGTATCAATGACTCGGTGGTACCAAGAAATGATAAAAATTGAATATATATTTATAAAATAACTTATACAAGATTCATTCTTTGACTGCTTGACCTTGTAACAAATAAACTCGAAAATTTTGATTGTGCACGCATCACTCATGAAGTACATGGATTTCAACGGTTTGGACTCGTTATTTGAAGTCGATCCGAAATACTTTTGGAGTTGTGCTCACCAAACCCTCTTGGTGAGCACATCACACCCTAGCTTTGCTATGTGTTAAATATGGAATGTTAGAGTGGTAACTAAAAACATTTCGGTTGGTTCATGCTATGGATGCATATCTCTGTTTTAAATTTTCAAACAATAGATCTGAACCTCTCATCATGAGTTTCATATGCATATAAAAATGTAATTGGAGACCAAAATTTATATATATATATATATATATTTTTTTTTTAAATTGCCGCGTCAAAGACTAGCAGTCAAGGCCTTCAAGAAAAGTAATGGCCGGCAAAGAGGAAACGAAAAGAAAAGTGACTTCCTTTTTAATGATGAAAGCGGAAACTATATTACATCAAAATAAGAATCGGATATGCTCTTGGCATGCACTGATTATTATATCTTTCCCTACCAACACAGTGCGCCACCTTCCCATTTCCCAATTTTTGTTTTAAATAGAAATAAATAAATTGATTTCACTAGAACAAGCATCTATCGTGTTGGTCCTTCGTGCTCGCATTCAGCCAACATGCAAACCAGGAATTCATTAATGTAAAAGATAAAAAAGGAAATTATATATATTAAAGTACCAAATTTAGAATTGAGAGGAAGGGAGGGAGCGAGCGAGAGAGAAATATATTGCAGAAGTTCGAAGAAAAGAACTAAAAGAATGAGAGAGAGAGATATATACCTTGCTCAACAAGGGGAAGCATCAGCGACGACTAAGCGTATGCTTGTATTGTTTATATCATTTTTTTCCTACCCTTCCCACTCGCTTCGATTTAACAAAAAGATTTTTTCTCTCTTCTTACTAAAACAAAAATATTGTTTCTCTAACTTAACTTTTTTTTATGCTTTGCTCAAAGTTACGGCCAATGAGACATTGAATTAGTGAAAAGTGGAAACAATATTCCACCAAAATCGGAAATCGGATATGTTCTTGTGTTGCACTGATTATTATGCATTCCCTACATGCATTGTTGGCTCTTTAACTAACACCTTTCTTTTTTCCTTGCAAATAAAGAAATACAATGTTAATTGACATGCAACAAAGATTCGCTATATATAATTAAGATGTAAAACGGAATTTGCTAACAAAAAAGAGGAAACAAAAGAAGTGGAAATCTTGAAGTTCTGTCAAATTATCAAATTTAGATGGGAAATTTGAAAGAAAAATTATTTTTGTCAAATATAATGTTTATTATTTTGAACAAACCTGGTCATTTTATTTAAATCCCCATTATCAGCAAAAAAAAAAACAATTTTTTTTCCGCATAGCATGATAAGTTTCGCCAAATATAGATGATGTGTATTTTTTTTAATTGCATAGTAAGCCTAGTCAATTAAATAAACTGCAAAATGTACAGTTACTATCAACCTTGTGTGCATATTGGGCCTTTTAATAAAGCGGCATCTAATACCAACACTTCTTTATAAAAAGAGGAATCCATCCATGTGCTCGTTTTAGTTTTTCACTTGGTGCCATAAAACTAGAAATATTATTTTCTGTGTAAGGCTAGAGCATATTTTATTTAGTTACTTTAATTCACTGATTATTATATCTTTTTCCTACCAACACACACCTTCCCGTTTCCCAATTTTTGTTTTAAATAGAAATAAATAAATTGATTTCACTAGAACAAGCATCTATCGTGTTGGTCCTTTGTGCTCGAATTCAGCCAACATGCAAACCAGGAATTCATTAATGTAAAAGATAAAAAGGGAAATTATTAAAGTACCAAATTTAGAATTGAGAGGAAGGGAGGGAGCGCGCGAGAGAGAAATTGCACCTGTTTAATGGAAAGAACTAAAAAAAATTGAGAGAGATATATACCGTGCTCAACAGGGGAAAGCATCAGTTTATATCATTTTTTTCCTACCCTTTCCACTTGCTTTGATTTAACAAAAAAATTATTTCTCTCTCCTTACTAAAACAAAAATATTGTTTCTCTTACTTAATTTTTTTATGCTTTGTTCAAAGGTGCATCCAATGGGACATTGAATAAGTGGAAAGTGGAAACAATATTCCACCAAAATCGGAAATCGGGATATGTTCTTGTGTTGCACTGATTATTATGCATTCCCAACATACATTGTCCGCTCTTTAACTAGATTTGCTAAAAAAAAAAATAGGAAACAAAAGAAGGGGAAATCCTGAAGTTTTGTCAAATTATCAAATTTAGATGGGAAATTTCAAAGGGAAATTATTTCTGTCAAATACAATGTTCATTATTTTGAACGAAACTGGTCATTTTATTTAAATCCCCATTATCAGCAAAAAAAAAAAAAATTTCGGCATAGCATGATAAGTTCCGTTAAATATAGCTTATGTGTATTTTTTTTAATTGCATAGTAAGCCTAGTCAATTAAATAAACTGCAAAATGTACAGTTACTATCAACCTTGTGTGCATATTGGGCCTTTTAATAAAGCGGCATCTAATACGAACGCTTCTTTATATAAAGAGGAATCCATCCATGTGCTCGTTTCATTTTTTCACTTGGTGCGCGATCATGCCATAAAACTAGGAATATTATTTTCTGTGTAAGGCTAGAGCATATTTTATTTAGTTACTTTAATTCTGTTTCGGAATTCTAAGTCCTTAAAGTATATGTTTTAGAAATTTTATTTTGACAAACTTATCTTATACGTAACTAAGCTTGAATTTAAACTTTTTAAATTTAAAATACTTTTTAAATAAGTATTTTAAATTCATACTTTCTAAATAAGTATTTTAAATTTATAAAATGTTTAAATTAGGTTGGTGGTAAGTATTTTAAATTTATAAAAAGTTTAAATTCAGACGACAAATTTATTATATACGTACCACAGTCTTATCTAATTTGGTCTCCAAGCTTTGATTTAACTCGTTAGTTTACTTTCTATTTTCCTTTTTCCCAAAATGAAATAAAATTTTTAAAGCTCAATATCTCTCTGATTTGGCAAAAATATATGGAGCTGGCATATCCACATATACAGCCACAACTCTGTCACAAGAGAAGTTTTATATCTAAAACAAATTTTAAAAAATAAACGTATTAATATTAATTTATCAATGAATTATATTTTTTCGTTAATTTTTACCATAGAATATTGAAACTCTCAATTTTTTGCTCTAACAATACTCTAGATGGTGCAGCAATAATTTGAGTAGCTGAGTTGTATATATAATCTGATGGCATCAAATCGATCATATTTATTAAATATCAATTAGATTGTATTGCTGTACAGTACTATATACCCCAATATGTAAACTGAGTGTATATTTTAATTTGATTCCCTTCAAGGAAACCCACACAACCATTATTACAATATCTTCCAAACTCCAAGCATAGGAGACTTCACAATATGTACGAAAATCATTATAACAAACGAAAGTTATTGAATTAGAAAACAAAAATATAGGATTGTTTGTTCCTAATTTTAATTCCCTCCAATAAAAAAGACAAAAATTCTGTTAAAATTCAAAAGAGGAAGATAACTAACTATATTTATTTCTTATTGCTCTCATAATACTCTATTACATAACATTACTATATAACTATTTTATAGCCATTACAATCAGATAACAACTCTAGAGTTTCGTGAAATTCGTCCATAAAGAAAAGGAATTGAAAGACTATTTTAACACATGCATGCATGCTCGCTCCATCAATCTGCTTCACGAGTATCACGAATCAGACTCGACAGGTACAACGGATCACCAGACTCTTGAGGCCACTGTAGAATTTGATGAGTGCAGTTTAATTCCTTTGCTCTTTTGTATGTATCTGCAATACTAAAAAAACTGAAAAAAAAGTAATCTAAAAATTGTAAAATCAACCCGGGGGAAGTAGATGTTTGGTGCAAGAATCTGGTACGTACCTCAATTAGCGCTCTTGTTTCTCCGCCCCAGAGTGGTGTGCTTTCAGTAGTAATATGAGAAGTAAATTTATGACACACAGAAAGAGCATCGATAGTATCACCATGACGAATACTGACTTTATCAATTGGAGAAACTGAACACGTTGGATCCATATCTCTTGTTCAACCCCCACTACCACCGCAAAGCACTGACTTTCTTATAAAAGCCTTAGCAATGCAAAATTATGTTATAATATCAATTTAAGCCAAACCTACATATATATAATTTACAAAAAAGGCCAGGAGGACAACAAAGAGTAATTAGAAAAAAAAGTTTCAAAGTAATTTTGACAAGCATAATAGTTGTAAATACCTGGGCATAAACTCCAACACAGAAAACATAATTAATTTCGACACATGCAAAGAAGCCAATAATTTGACCGTGTACAGAAGTGTGTTCAAAGGATTCCCCTTCTTCCTTGTTGTATGGTTCATAAACGTCCAAATTGGTTTCCAGTACCAGTAGTGATTTCAAAATACTAGTCCAGGTAGCCTTTTATAGACTTAATGTACTCGTTTGTTTCATGATTTATCTACAAAACCATAAAACAAGTGAGAAAACATTATGCATGCCCATAATTATTTGTTAGTAGCCTCTAATGTTAATAGGTAAGTTATGAATGATTAAAATATCAATGACCCCATCATGAACTGTTTAAAAATCACTACTATCAATATATTGGCGTAGCTGACTTTTCAGTATCTTGATATTTTGTAAAATTAAAAAGCTGATCAGAACTAACAGTTTTGTTCCTCTTTACAAAAATAATTATAATTGATAAGAAATGGTCAAGAGTAGTATTGTTGAGTGACCATTTATGTGATATAGTAAATAAAATATCTTATTATTTCAGGCGAAAATATAGGCATTGAATTAATTAAGGAATGTCCTCCCTGACAATTTTGAAAAGCTGAGAACAATTAATCCGCAGATTTTAATTAATTAATTAATTTTGTTATACGTAAAGAGCTCTCTGTTTTCAGTACCTGCCAAAATAAAAGGGTAATAAAAACAGAGCCCTTGTGTATACAAATTGGGTCAATTAATTGACCAACTAATTAGACATTAAAGGAGAAAAATGTTCGTACCTCATCCAACATTCCTTCATTTCTGTCTCAAAGGCCAGTGCATTGCGTGGTGCCATTACGTTCAAAATACACATTAAGAGCATCAATCTTGTGACTATGGTACTGAAAACCAATTTGGACGTTTATGGACCTTACGCGGCACCGAAGTAGGGGAATCTTTCGAATTTCCTGCTCTCGACGGTCAAATCATTGGCTTTCATGCACACTGTACTGAAGATTGGCTTTCATGCACACCGAAGTAGGGGAGAATGTTTATGTTGAGCTTTGTTTCTGTGGATTGTCTCTAGAGCCACAACACATATGGGGGATGGTTCACTTTTCATATTAAACCCTAACAAACTTTATATTTGCATGCAGTATTGCAGTGGAAGGTTGATTGCAAAAGTTAGTAACCTTACAAACTTTAATTATATTAGGAGCTTTGTTCGGCTTTTTTTTTTTATGATTATTATATATGTTTTATGGGTTGTTTGTCCCCTTATATTCGTAGCGTGGGCCCCACCACGCGCACTAATCAACTTTGTGCACGGATAGCAATGTCAGCTTTTATGCTGAAAGATGCTTCAAATTGATTATCTTTTTTTTCCCTTTTATTTTTTGAGAAACTTCGCAGTTGCTTCCAATTGTTGCATTTCAAAACCAAATTCGTCTTAAACGGATACGAATATGGAACGGATAATTTACAAATACGGATTTGAATACGGATACAAAACGAATAATTATCGGATAATTGAGTTATGTAAACTTTAAGACATATATATACTAATTAACAAAATTCAAATATTAAAATAAATAAATAATTTAAGTTAGTTTATAATTTAACTAAATGCAGCAACATAATATTAGTGATATAAGTATTTTTTGTGAACCATTCCGGATATGTTTTTTTTTTTTTTTGTGTTAGTCCCACAACGGTAGACTAAACATGAGCCAAGTGTATAAATTAAGTCTCCAATAAAGTTCGGGTTGTGCTAGAATAGCTTCACAGTGTTGTAAAATAACGGCTGTTTAGACCGATAAATTGGCTGATTAGTCATTGGCGGCGACCAAACTGTTATGGATTTTTCCGACTAATTGGTCCATTATTCCCAATAATGACTTTATTTCCACGAATAATCGCTTGGAGGTACTCTGTCTGTCCAACAATAGTGCTATTATGCTAATTCCTTGAAAAGTTAGGTTGGCGATTTGAGGAAATGAGAAGTTAGCGATATTGATAAAAAAAAAAATTCTCCACGTTTTCTTTATTCATTCTATATTATGATTAGCGATATGGAAACAACGCAAAATGAATTGTTAATTGAACTCCAAAGTTTGGAATTGTGATGATCATTCTATATTCAATGTATCTATATAGCTAGTGTGATTTATTTTTTATCACTTATTTCGATATTTGTGATAAATTTGAAGCACCTGAATAGTCCACCCCATGGGAAGGGAGGAGAGAGAGTAGCAATTGACTGGTACACGAATAGTACACCCAATGTGAAAAGAGGAGAGAGAGAGTAGCACTTGAATAGTACACCCCATGTATCTATACAGCCAGTATGTGGTACATGTCTGGTTCCTATTGGGTAGAAGAGCGGGTTTCAACCTGATCACTCTTGGACACAATCTACTATCCACCTGGGATAGTTCTCGTACCAGCATAAGGGGAAAAAGTGGAGAATGGAAGAAGAAGGGGATCATCCTAACTGTATGTGCATGTTGGGAGACGTGGAAACAGCGAAATGCAAAGATCTTCACTATTGAAGGATGCCACCACAGATGTTAGCAGACAAGATATGGCAGGAAGCGGAGTTATGGATAGCTCACTGCTAAGATGGTTGGATGGATAGGGGATCCTTTTCAAATTAGTGGTTTTCAGTTGTTGTTGTTTTTTTCTGTTTGACTTTTCCTTGTTGTTTTTTCATTCAGTTTCCTGTTGATATTATTCAGCTGGACGGGTTTTGTTGCAAAGACGTTTCATAATGTAATACACTTAACCTTGGCAGCCGCTGCCAAGTTTTTCAAAAAAAAAAAAAAAAAAAGTTCACCCCATGTGAAAAGAGGAGAGAGAGTAGCACTTGAATAGTACAACCCAACGTAAAGCACTATGAAGAGGGGAACAGATTGGGTAATAAATATGCTTCGTTTATGCATAGGAAACCGAATCGGAATCCGATGCTCGCTTCTCCTCTTTTCACATGGCAAGTATTAAAGTTCATGAACGTTTATCGCACGACACATGGATGCCTTCAAATCATAAATAGAAATAGAATTAATAACAGGGTAAGCATCAGCGACGAATAAGCAAATACTTCTATTGTTTATAGCATTTTTGTCCAGCTCTTTCCACTTGCTTCGATTTAACAAAAAGATTCTTTCTCTCTTCTTACTAAAACAAAAATATTGGTTCTCTTACTTACTTTATTTTATGCTTTGTTCAAAGGTGCAGTCCATGGGACATTGAATTAGTGAAAAGTGGAAACAATATTCCACCAAAATTGGAAATCGGATATGTTCTTGTGTTGCACTGATTATTATGCATTTCCTACATGCATTGTCTGCTCTTTAACTAGCACCTTTCTTTTTCCCTTTCAAATAAAGAAATACAATGTTAATTGACATGCAACAAAGATTCGCTATATATAATTAAGATGTAAAACGGAATTTGCTAAAAAAAAAAAGGAAACAAAAGAAGAGAAAATCTTGAAGTTATGTCAAATTATCAAATTTAGATGGGAAATTTGAAAGGAAAATTATTTTTGTCAAATACTATGTTTAATCCCCATTATCAGCAAAAAAAACAATTTTTTTTTCGCATAGCATGATAAGTTCCGCCAAATACAGCTGATGTGTATTTTTTATATTTGCATAGTAAGTCTAGTGAATTAAATAAAACTGCAAAATGTACAGTTACTATTAACCTTGTGTGCATATTGGGCCTTTTAATAAAGCGGCATCTAATACCAATGCTGCTCTATATAAAGAGGAATCCATCCATGTGCTCTTTTCAGTTTTCACTTGGTGCCATAAAACTAGGAATATTATTTTCTGCGTAAGGCTAGAGCATATTTTATTTAGTTACTTTAATACACTGATTATTATATTTTTTTCCTACCAACACAGTGCGCCACCTTCCCGTTTCTCAATTTTTGTTTTAAAAAGAAATAAATAAATTGATTTCACTAGAACAAGCATCTATCGCGTTGGTCCTTCGTGCTCGAATTCTGCTAACTTGCAAACCAGGAATTCATTAATGTAAAAGATAAAAAGGGAAATTATATAAATTAAAGTACCAAATTTAGAATTGAGAGGAAGGGAGGGAGCGTGCGAGAGAGAAATTGCACCAGTTCAAAGAAAAGAACTAAAAAAAATGAGAGAGAGAGATATATATCTTGCTCAACAGGGGGAGGCATCAGCTTTTTTTTCCTACCCTTCCCACTGACATCAATTTAACAAAAAGATTCTTTCTCTCTTCTTACTAAAACAAAAATATTGTTTCTCTTACTTCACTTTATTTTATGCTTTGCTCAAAGGTGTGGCCCATGGGACATTGAATAAGTGGAAAGTGGAAACAATATTCCACCAAAATCGGAAATCGGATATGTTCTTGTGTTGCACTAATTATTATGCATTCCCTACATACATGCATTGTCTACTCTTTAACTAGCACCTTTCTTTTTCCCTTTCAAATAAAGAAATACAATTTTAATTAGGGTAATTATATTTTCCCCCATATATCCATCCCCCATTTCATCCCCCAACTAACTAACTTCCTTTTTAACTATAATTACAAATTCTAACTACCTAATGGTCCTACACATTAATTACCCAATTTTCTCCCTTTATTTCTTTCCTCTTTCTCCCTCCCTCTCCCACCTCTCCCTCTCCACCTCCGTCCCCGCCCGCCTCTCCCACCTCTCCCTCTCCGCCTCCGCCTCCCTCTCCCACCTCCGCCTCCCACCTCCCACCTCCGCCGCCTCCCTCTCCCACCTCCACCTCCGCCGGGTTAGATCCATCACTGTCGACCGCCGGATCAGATACATCGTGTCTATGTTCCTCTTCCTCATGCAGCAGCGAGTTATTTGCAAAGAACAAAACTTCATTAATGTTGAATTAGGCCAGTGTGTACTAAGTACTAAGAAATGACAGAAAAACAAATTTTGCAAAAATTAGAGGTGTATGAATGAATACTTGATGTTTTAGAGATGAATACTTCAACGTGTATGGATGAATACTTGATATCTTAGGTATAAATACTTTAACGTATATGTATGAATACTTGATATCTTATGGATGAATATTATTCGGCTACTCTTGTAAAATTGAGGTATGCACATATGTTTGTAATACTCTTGGTACATTAACTATTTACACTTACACGACGATAATGAATACTTGCTCGATGAGAGATGAATACTTTTGACGAGGTATGAATACTTGTGCAATGGACAACTCGAAAGTATGTCATCATGGATTTCATTTGAAAGAGAAAATTGTGTAGAAGACGTTCGTGATTTTAGATTTACAAAATTCATCACAGATCGTCAGAAATATTGGTTAGATTGAACGGAGGAAAAAAAACCATCTCTAAAAACGTGTAAAAGATGAGTGAGTGATGTGTCCAAATATGCTTCTATTGCAAAGATGAGTACATTCATATAGATGGATGAATGCTAGTTGTGTTACAGATGAATACTTTTTCGCAAATTCCTAAATGCGCTGACGGTTATGCGGTCCCCCACTTAATTAATGCGCTGACGGTTAGCGGTCTCCCACATATGTTGTTTGTGGTCCCCTACTTTCTTAATACGCTGAATGTTGTAATGTATCCAAATATGCTTCTATTGCAAATGTGAATACTCACATAGATGGATGAATACTAGTTGTGTTACAGATGAATACTTTTCTACAGATTCCCAAAATGTGCTGACGGTTATGCGGTCCCCCCACTTAATTAATGCAACTGACGGGGGATGAAACGGGGGATGGTTGACGGGGGATAGCTAGGCTCTCCCTTTTAATTGACATGCAACAAAGATTCGCTATATATAATTAAGATGTAAAACAGAATTTGCTAAAAAAAAATAGGAAACAAAAGAAGTGGAAATCTTGAAGTTCTGTCAAATTATCAAATTTAGATGGGAAATTTCAAAGGGAATTTATTTCTGTCAAATACAATGTTTATTATTTTGAACGAAACTGGTCATTTATTTAAATCCCCATTATCAGCAAAAAAAAAACAATTTTTTTTTCCGCATAGCATGATAAGTTCCGCCAAATATAGCTGATGTGTATTTTTTTTTTTAAATGCATAGTAAGCCTAGTCAATTAAAAAAACTGCAAAATGTACTGTTACTATCAACCTTGTGTGCATATTGGGCCTTTTAATAAAGCGGCATCTAATACCAACGCTTCTTTATATAAAGAGGAATAATCCATCCATGTGCTCGTTTCAGTTTTCACTTGGTGCCAGAAAACTAGGAATATTATTTTCTTGTAAGGCTAGAGCATATTTTAGTTAGTTACTTTAATTCTGTTTCAGCATTCTAGTCCTTAACGTATATGTTTTTTAAAAAATTTTATTTGACACAATTATCTTATACGTAAATAAGCCTGAATTTAAACTGTTAAATTTACAATACTTTTTAAATAAGTATTTGAATTCATACTTTCTAAATGAGCTATTTTCAAATTTATAACATGTTTAAATTAGGTGGTAGTAAGTATTTTAAATTTATAAAAGTTTAAATTCAGACTAACGCCACAAATTTATTATATACGTACAACAGTTCTTATCTAACTTTGGTCTCCCTAGCCTTGATTTAACTCGTTAGTTCACTTTCTATTTTATGTTTCCCAAAAATGATAATAATTTTTTTAAAGTCAATATCTCTCTGATCGGCGAAAATATATGGAGCTGGCATATCCACATATACAACCACAACTCTGTCAGCAGAGAGGTTATATATCTAAAACAAATCTTAAAAAATAAACATATTAATATTAATTTATCAAATGAATTATATTATTTTGTTAATTTTTACCATAGAATATTGAAACTCTCAATTCGTGCTCTAACAATACTCTAGATGGTGCAGCAATAATTTGAGTAGCTGAGTTGTATATAATCTAATGGCATCAAATCGATCATATTTATTAAATATATCAATTATTGTATAGCTGTACAGTACTACAGACCCCAATATGTAAACTGAGTGTATATTTTAATTTTGATTCCCTTCAAAAACCCACACAACCATTATTACAATATCCTCCAAACTCCAAGCATAGGATACTTCACAATATGTACGAAAATCATTATGACGAACGAAAGTTAATGAATTAGAAAACAAAAATATAGGATTGTTTGTTCCTAATTAATTCCCTCCAATAAAAAGACAAAATTATGTTAAAATTCAAAAGAGGAAGATAACTAATTACTATATTTATTTCTTGTTGCTCTCATAATACTCTATTATAACATTACTATATAACTATTTTATAGCCTTAAAATCAGATAACAGTTCTAGAGTTTCCTGAAATTCGTCCATAAAGAAAAGAAATAGAAAGACTATTTTAACTCATGCATGCATGCTCGCTCCATCAATCTGCTTCACGTATCACGAATCAGACTCTTGAGGCCACTGTAGAATTTGATAAGTGCAGTTTAAGTCCTTAACAAATAATCAACACAGTAAGCTCAAATTACTTAATTTTTTACAGCCATTGACCTTAACTCTAGAGAGACAACCATTGGCTCTATACAGGTTTTGCTTATAGCTCCAAATATATCTCATTTTATTTTGTCGGACTAACTTTCGATAGTGTGATCTGAGCTTGGGAGTGCGATTTCGGGTGTGAAGTTGTTATGTATTTTTAGTTGTCTTTAATAAATTATGTAATATTTTGGTTTCTCTTGTTTTTTTTATTAAGAATCCATAAGATCACCTATTTACTATTGAATGTTTATATTACACTAGTGAATTATTTGAATGAGGGTAATATTTTTCTTAACATAATTTTTTGAGACAAATTACTTTTACAATTTTTTCCTATTTTAGAGCACAAAACAAGCATTTTTCGAACAAAAACCTACTATTCATTCCTATTGGCCAATTCCTACTAATTCACCCTATCCCAATTTCACAGTTAACTTACTGTTCTGCTTCGATTCTGATTTTGAGAGCCATGATTGAAAACCAATTAAAATATATGAAAAAAGGTAAATTAAGTTAAGAAGTTTCGTAGTAGTTTGTGAAAAGTAATACTAGTACCTGGACATAAACTCCAATGACGTCGAGGTACGCCCTAGAGCGTCCATGGAAAAATTTTACTGTCAAAAGCAGAGAGTTCGATAGAGTCCCTTCTTCCTTGCCGTATGGTCCGTAACTTTTCAAATTGG